>JAOTRI020148947.1:0-20625 GCA_028564885.2 Zoanthus sanctaehelenae
TCCCGCAGTACAGCTAAATTGTCACCTTAGTAAAGCTGGTTTTCCAAAGCTGCGCTATTCATTATTAGGCTCTTCTTAGTCCGCTTAAAGGGATAGTTACCTTTTTTTTGCTTGACAATTTTTAAGGAAGATAATAAAATGGGAGAAACGCATCGCTTTTAAAAAAATACAAAAGAAAAATACCTTCCAATTTTGCTATGGAACCAATTGCTCTTAAAAAGACTCCTTTATACGAAACTCATAAAAAACTAAAAGCTAGGTTAGTAGCCTTTAGTGGCTGTCAGATGCCCTTGCTTTATTCTACTATTATAGCGGAACATAAAGCGGTTCGTGAAAAGACAGGGATTTTTGATGTCTCCCACATGGGCATTTTTGAGTGTGAGGGGGAACAAGTTTTTGAGGCGTTAAATACTTTGATTGCCAACGATTTGAATAAGATAAAGCCTGGTTTTGCTGTGTATTCTCCTTTGCTTTACGAAAATGGCACCTTTGTGGATGATATTATTGTCTATTTGCTTTCTAAAGAACGCGCTCGGATTGTAGTTAATGCGGGGAATGTAGAAAAAGATTATGCCTGGATTGAAAATCATTTCACCCAAAAAGGGTATCAAGTTAAATTAAAACGGCTAGACACGATGTGCCTTTTGGCAGTGCAGGGGAAAACTGCTTGGTCTGTTCTGCAGCGGTTGCTTCCGGAGCAGAAATGTGCTGAGGCCGCTTCTTTTTCCCTCAGCTTCTGCAGCTATCAAGGAGAGGAAGTGATGCTTGCTAAGACCGGCTACACCGGAGAGGCAGGAGTAGAGGTTTTTATTTCCAGCCGGTTATCGGTTAATTTCTTTGAAGCAGCAATTGAAAAGGGGGCTATCCCCTGTGGGCTCGGGGCGCGAGATTCGCTACGGTTAGAGAAGGGGTATAGTCTTTATGGCAATGAAATTTCAGAAAAAACTAATGCTTTAGAGGCCGGGTTAGGATGGGCTACTAGTTTAAACAAGGCAGAATTTGTGGGAAGGGCGGCTTTGTTAGCAGTGAAAGAACGGGGAATTAGTCGTCGGCTACGCGGATTTATTTTAGAGGGGCGGTTAGTGGCTCGTTCTCATTGCAGAGTGTTTGATGCCGCTGGGAAGCAGGAAATTGGCTTTGTTACTAGTGGCACTGCGTCTCCCAGTTTGAAGCAGAGCATTGGGCTGGCTTATATTGCTGCAGAGTATGGTGATAAGTCAGTTTTGATTGAGGTGCGCAATAAAAAAATTCCGGCTCGCCTTCATAAACGAGTTTTTTTATAGGGGTTTCTCTGCAGCTTGACCAAAGTATGAAGCACAATAATTAAAACATTCCTTAAAGGAGCAGTATAAATAATGAGTAAAAGTCGATCATTAATTGGAGCAGGAGAATTTGTCCGTCGTCACTTGGGACCTACGGAAGTAGAAAATCAAGAGTTATTAAAAACAGTGGGGGCGCCACATTTAGAGGCTTTTATTAGTGAAGTGGTGCCTTCTGCCCTACGGCTTGAAAAAGAGTGGGAAGCAGAAGAAGGGCTTTCCGAAGTCGCTTTTTTGAGTTTAGTAGAGCAACAGCTAGAGAAAAATGAACTGTTCCGTTCTTATCTGGGCATGGGATATTACAACACTATTGTGCCTTCTCCGCTGTTGCGAAATCTTTTTGAAAATCCTGGGTGGTACACTCAGTACACGCCTTATCAGCCCGAAATTTCGCAGGGGCGTTTAGAGTCGCTTTTAAATTTTCAGACTATGGTTTGTGATTTGACGGGAATGGAGTTTGCTAATGCTTCTTTGTTAGACGAGGCTACGGCGGCGGCGGAGGCGCTTACCTTGCTGCATCGAGTGGGGCGTCGTGGAGAGCAAAGGAATAAATTTTTTGTTTCTCGCGATATTTTTCCACAAACTTTAAGAGTGTTAGAAACGCGAGCGTATTGGATGGGGCTTGAGTTAGTAGTGGGGACGGTAGCAGATTTTTCTTATGGCACAGATTTTTTCGGAATGTTGCTGCAGTATCCGGCAGAAGATGGGGAAGTTAAGAGGTTAGAGGGGGTGGTGCGGCAGGCGCATCAGCAAGGAATAAAAGTGGCGGTTGCTTCTGATTTACTCGCTCTCACTTTACTCACTCCACCGGGAGAATGGGGAGCGGATGTGGTGTTGGGGTCTTCGCAGCGTTTTGGAGTTCCCTTAGGCTTCGGAGGCCCTCATGCAGCTTTTTTTGCAGTGCGGGATACCTATAAACGTAGCTTACCGGGAAGAATTATTGGAATTTCTAAAGATGTTAAAGGAAGGCTCGCCTACCGCATGTCTTTGCAGAGTAGAGAGCAGCACATTCGTAGAGAGAAGGCCACCTCAAACATCTGCACTTCTCAAGCTTTGCTGGCGAATTTAGCGGCGATGTATGGGGTGTACCACGGCCCTAAGGGCCTGAAGCAAATTGCCTTGAAGGTGCATAGCTTAACTAGTCTTTTGGCAAGCCGGCTTCAAGCTCTTTCTCTTGAGCGCAAGAACGAACATTTTTTTGATACCTTGACATATTTGATCCCAGATCAAGCCTTACGAGAGAAAATACATCAGCAAGCGCAGGCCGCTAAGATAAATTTTCGTCGTTATCAAACTTTAGAGGGAGAAGAACTTGGCATTGGGATTTCTCTGGATGAAACCACCGGTTTAAAAGAAGTGGAAGAAATTGTAGCAGTTTTTTCTGCGGTCTTAGGGACGAAAAAAACGGATGCGGTAGTGGAAACAGAATGGAAAGAGGGAGTTTTTTCTGAAAAAGATTTTTGTTTCCCAGCGGCGCTCGTTAGGAAGAGTGAGTATCTCACCCATCCGGTTTTTAATACGCACCAGAGTGAAACTCAGTTGATGCGTTACTTACGCCAGCTGGAAGAAAAAGACCTTTCTTTGTTAAATGCTATGATACCGCTTGGTTCGTGCACCATGAAGTTAAATGCTGCGACGCAAATGCGTCCGGTGAGTCATGTTAAGGCGGCGGGGCTGCATCCCTTCATCCCCCTTTCTCAGGCGCGGGGTTACTTAGAAATTTTTGAGGAGCTCACCGAGGCGATAAAAGAAATCACTGGTTTTTCTGCTTTGTCTCTGCAGCCTAATTCTGGAGCACAGGGAGAATATGCGGGTCTGCTCACTATTCGTTGTTATCAGGCCGCGCAGGGAGAAGGACACCGTAATGTGGCGTTGATTCCGGTTTCTGCACACGGCACCAATCCGGCTAGCGCGGTGATGGCAGGGTTAAAAGTGGTGTTGGTGGATTGTGATGAAGAGGGGAATATTTCTTTTGAAGATTTAAAGCAGAAAGCAGAGGAGTACTCCGAGCAGCTTTCTTGTTTGATGATTACTTATCCCTCGACGCACGGGGTTTTTGAAGCAGGAGTGCAGCAAGTTACCGCTTTAATTCATTCCCACGGTGGGCAGGTGTATTTAGACGGAGCGAATTTAAATGCACAGGTGGGATACACCAACCCAGATTTAATTGGAGCTGATGTTTGCCATCTCAATCTGCATAAAACCTTTGCTATTCCGCATGGCGGTGGCGGACCGGGGATGGGGCCGATTGCTTGTCGTTCTCACTTAGCACCGTATTTGCCAAAGCACTTTTCAATCGCACAGGGAAGAGAAGAAAAAAATCATATTTCAGCAGCTCGCTGGGGAAGTGCTAGTATTTTATTAATTTCATATGCCTATATTAAGCTATTAGGAAAAAGAGGCATGCGAGAAGCTACGGCTCAGGCTATTTTGAATGCCAACTACCTTAAGCAAAAGCTAGCGCCTTACTATCCAGTTTTGTATACCGGTAAAAAAGGGCACATTGCGCATGAGTTAATTTTAGATGTGCGCCCTTTTGAAAAGAGTGCTGGGGTGAAAGTGGAGGATGTGGCGAAACGGTTGATAGATTATGGCTTTCATGCGCCCACTATGTCTTGGCCGGTGGCAGGCACCATGATGTTAGAACCAACCGAAAGTGAGGATAAAGCAGAGCTAGACCGCTTGGTGGAGGCTTTAATTGCTATTCGAGAAGAAATTCGAGAAGTGGAGGAAGGCAATCAGCCGCGTGATAACAATGTGTTAAAGAATGCTCCCCACCCAATTTCTGAGGTGAGCAAAGACGAGTGGGATTATCCTTATTCGCGCGCTAAGTCGTCTTATCCGGTAACGGGGTTGAGGCAGCGTAAGTTTTGGCCTACGGTGTCGAGAGTAGATAGCGCATATGGAGACCGCAATTTAGTGTGCAGCTGCGCTCCTGTTGCGGCTTACGAAGAAGAGGCGGTTTCTGTTTGAAGTTTAGCTAACTTAGGAAGAAGCTCTTACTACTAAGAGAATGACCAACTCTTCCTCCACTTTATTTGGCTTTATTGTTCTCCTCTTCTTCTGTTCTGCGTTTTTTTCGGCGGCAGAGGCTGTATACCTCTCTACCGATAGAATTCTCATTGGACGACTTCGCAGAAGCAAGACTTTATCAGCACGATTAGTGCTGTTTTTTCTGCATCGCATTGATGTTTTTGTGGTTACGCTGCTGTGCGCCAATCTACTTGCTAACATTTCCTCCACTTTAATTGCCACTCGGTTATTTGAAAGTGAGCTCTTAAAAGTATATGATGCGTTTTCTGCCTTAGCTATTGTACCGTCTGGCGTTTTTATTGCTTTAGGAGATGTGGCTTTTATTTTTTTTTTCACCAGTGCGGTGTTAATTTTTTGTGAATTTATTCCTAAGCGTTTAGCAGTGGCTTATCGAGCGCCTTTTCTTTCTTTTTCGGCTTTGCCTCTGGGAATAGGCTATACCATTTTTTCTTTGCCTGCTATGTTGGTAGTGTTTTTTGTTAGGATTTTAAACCATAAGCTAAAAGCTCGTCTTTTAGAGGGAGAAGCGCGTCACCAGGAAAATGGTGAGTCGGGAGAGGGAGATACTTCTTTTTTTAAGTTTGATAAAAGTCATTTTTTAAGTTATGTCAAGCTAGGCGGAGAAAAGGGGGTGCTACAGAAGCAGGAGAGTCACCTTTTAGAAGGATTGATTGGTTACATGAACACTCCAGTAAAGTCTTTTCTCATTCCCAGAGAGAAGGTAGTGGGGCTTGATCTTAGCCACTTGGAAGAAGAGCGAGAAGTGAAGCAGAGGGGTAAGAACCGCGGTCTTAGTAAGCTGCTACAGGCAGTAAAAAAACTACCTTACACGCAAATTCCGGTCTATGACAAATCTTTAGACGATTTGAAGGGAGTGCTTTCCAAGAAAAAAATGGCTTACTTGAAGTTGCCAGCTTTGGCTCTATCACAGAAGGAATTTATCGCCAAGTATCTGGAGAAGCCGGCTTTCATTCCGGAGAATAAAAATGTTTTAGAGGCGTTAGGGCATATTTATCACTCTCCTTTGAAATTAGCGATTATTAGTGATGAATATGGAGGAATTGAGGGAATGGTTACCTACCAAGACATTATCAGGAAACTACTGCATTTCAGTCAGGCGGAAGTGGGATTATCGTTTAAGAATTCTTCCTTGCGCCTGCTTTCAGAGGGAATTTATTATGCCCGCGCCGAACTTTTTCTTAATGACCTCAATCAACAGCTCAAAGTTAATCTTTTATGCGAAAAAGCGGAAACTTTAGGGGGCTATCTGCTGGAAAAATTTCGTCGCCTTCCCAAGCGCGGAGAGAGTTTTCAAGATGACTTTTTTGAGTATCGAATTCGCTACGCCACTAATAGGAGAATTGTTAGTTTAGAGCTACGTTTCTTAAACCGTTAAGAAAGCGGCTTCTTTTACCTATGACTTTTTTGCTATTGGTGTTACTCTTCTGTTCTCTGTGTCTTTCTTTTTATTTTTCAGGGATTGAGGCTGGGTTTCTTTCTTTAAACCGGGAGAAATTTGCTGCGGACTTGCGCGAAAAGCATAAGCGCGCGCTACAGTTAAAACCGCTGGTGGGAAATGTTTCTTTAGTGCTGGCGATCACCCTGCTTGGGAATAATTTAGCAAATATTTCCGGAGTCTTCTTAGCAGATCGACTGTGGGGGCGGTTTTTGGGTGAAGCAGCAGAACGCTATTTGCCGCTTTTCTTAGTTTTTTCTACGGTTTTTTTCTTGATCGTGAGTGAGGTGGTACCCAAGTTAGTGTACCGAGCTTTTTCTAATCCGCTACTTTATTTCACGCAAGCCGGCCTCAAGCTTGCTGCGGTTTTGTTTCGACCTTTCATTGCTATTTTGATGGGGGTAGCGGAGCTGCTAAGTTGGATGACAAAAAAAAAGTTTTCCGGCTCTCAGCAGCTCGGAAGAGATCTTTCGAAGGCAGATTTTGACCGACTAGTGGCAGATGGGTTGGATAAGGGAGTGTTTACCCGTGAGGAAGGCACCATCATTCAAAATTTTTCTTCTCTTTCAAAGACCAAGGTCTTAGAGGTGATGAAACCTTTGGTAGACTTGTTTATAGTGCATAAAAATCAGGCTTTGGATGCGGTAATAGATAATTTGGCTGCGGCGCAGGTAGATTTCGTGCCGGTTTATGAGAAGCGAGTGGATAATTTGATTGGATTTGTTGATTTAGTGAAGGTGTTTGAATCGAACAAGCGGCGTAGAGTAGCAAAAGACTTTCTTACTAAGGCAATTTATGTGCCAGAGTCTAACACGCTCGAAATGGTGTACCATCGTTTTTCTGAGACGCGGGTGCCGCTCTTCATCGTCGTAAATGAGTATGGGGGATGTTCTGGGATTTTAACCGAGAAAAGCGTTACCGGACGTATTTTTGGTTTTGAGTACGAGTTTGAAAAGAAGGCGGCTTCTCAGCAGCTGTTGAAGCGGAAGGTAGTTGAGATAAAAAAGCCGAGTAGGCCGGGCGAGAAGGGAGTGACACCGGAGCAGAAGAGAGTGCGCATTTATGAGGTGGACACTGCTTTTGACATTGACGATCTTAATAAGGTGTTGGGGGTGCATTTACAAAAAAGAGGCTTTGAGACTTTAGGAGGGTTTATGCTTTCTTTGTTTGAACGGGTGCCGGAAGAAGGAGAGGAGCGTCTTTATGAGGGGATGCGTTTTCGAGTGCTCTGTGCGAATGAGCGTAGTGTGGACCGGGTGGAAATAACTTTTTCTAAATGAGGCATTTTTTCTGCAGTCTTTTTCGGCGAGTTGGTCTTGGTGAGTGGTAAAAGAAAACGAAGTGCTTTTAAGCGCGCTTTAAAACGTACCTTAAAACGTGGTAAGGGCAAGAAAACTAGTGCGAAACGAGGCGCTTCACTAAGCCATAAGAAAAAAGCAGTAAAGAGCGAGAAAGCCGCTTTTTTTTCGAATTCACAGTTTCAATACTTAGCCGGACGCAAGGAAGTAGATTTTACTATTTTATGCAGGCGTTTTTCTTATACCTCCCTTTTTCCTAAGGCGGCAGAGCAGGAAGCAGAGCAACTAAGACGAGTTTGGCAGACGCACCGAGAGGAATTTTTAAAGCGCCGTCGCGATTGTCGCGCTGCTTTGGTGATTACCATCGATCCAGAAACCGCAAAAGATTTTGATGATGCCGTTGCGTTAGAGGAAGTTTTTTCTTCTGGAGAGCAGGTGGGGTATCGGCTTGTGGTGCATGTGGCGGATGTGAGTGTCTGGGTAAGAGAGAAAAGTGCTTTAGATAAAGTGGCTTTTTCTCAAGCAACTTCAGTCTATCTCTTAGATAAGACGCTGCATATGTTGCCTGAAGCCATTTCGAATCAGCTGGCCTCGCTACAGGAAGGAGAGGAGCGCTTAGCTTTTTCTTGTTTTATGGACTTAGACCTCAAGGGAGAGGTAACAAACTTCACCTTCGAAAAAACGGTGATTAAGGTGGCAAGACGGTTAACTTATCAGCAGGTCGAAGCTGTGCTGCAGAAGAAAGCTTCTCTGGGGCCTTTGCTGGATGCGCAGCTTTTTTTGATGGAACGCTTAAAGGAGTTGCGCTACAAAAAAAGAATAAAAGAAGGATCCGTTGCGTTTGAAAAATTGGAATCGGTTTTCACCCTTTGTGAGGGAGAGGTAACCACCTGTGGAAGCCGAGCTCGATTAGAAAGTGAGCGGATTATTGAAGAGTTTATGTTAGCAGCCAATTATTGCGCTGCTCTGTTAATGAAGCAGAGCAAAGTAGGAATTTTTCGGGTGCATGAGTCGCCGGCGGAAGAAAAAAAGCTTCGCTTTCTAAGACAACTGCGTCATCGAGGGTATGTTTTAAAACAGGCAGGAAGTGAAAATCCGCTAAAAGAGAATAAGCCAACAATGAATCGATTTCAAATTTTTTTAGAGCAGCTGCAGCGGGGAAGAAGGTTGGTGAAGCCTCTTAGCCAGGCGCAGTCTTCGCCTTTAGTGCGCTCGCCGGCCTTACAGCAGGCGCGTGAAAGACAGGAAAAAGAATGGCTCACCTTCTCTCTCCTCACCACTATGCGACAAGCGGAGTACTCTACTATTAATACGGGACATTATGGGCTTGCTTTCTCGCACTACACTCATTTTACTTCCCCCCTGAGACGGTATCCAGATTTAATGGTGCATAGAATTATTTTTTCTCTGCTGACTACCGCGAGAAAAAAAGTAGTGGGTTATTCTAAAAAGCAGCTCCAGGTTATTGCACAGCATAGTTCTTTTCAAGAACGGCAAGCAGTGGCGGCAGAGCGAGAGTATAAGAAGGTGAAGCTAATTCGCCATCTGCAGTCGCGCTGGAGAGAAGAATTTCTTTGTTTTATTCGAGAAATAGGGCCTCGTGGGTTGTCCCTGGTGGAACTGAAGACGGGAATTGAAGGAATGGTACCACTTCGTAGTTTAAAGAAAGAGCTTTTTTATGAAGCAGAGCGAGGAGAGTTGGTGGATTACTTAGGACGTGCTTACTATCGCCCTGGAGAATTACTTAAGGCCAAGTTATCTCAGCTAGATTTGAGGCGTCTTTTTGTGGATTTTAAATTGCTTGAAGAAAAAGAGGTTGCCTTAACAGAAATGAGTTATCTATCGTAGCAGCTAAATTAGGATGATATAATATCAGCAAAATCGATCCTTTTCTAACTTTCTTTTTTCCACTATGCTTTTTTCTCCTACGCTGCTTAAAGAACTAAAGGCGGAATTTTCTCCTACTTTACTTCAGTGTGGAGTGGCGCTGTCTCGTCTTTCTGCTCTGCGTACCGGAGGAGTGGGTGCAGCGATTTTTTCAATTGATTCTCTACCGCTTTTGGAACGTGTTTTTGCTTTTTTACAGCGCTATTCACTACCTTATTTTTCTTTAGGGAAGATGTCTAACGTTATTCTTCCAGACCACCCTTGGGAGGCGTGCTTGCTTCGCGCGGCGCTCTTTCCCCCCTTGGTGCGAGGAGAAGAAATTGAATTTTCTGCTGCTACTCCGTTAATGCGAGCTATCAAGTTTTCTCATCAAAAAGGATTAATAGGGATGGAAGGGGCGGCTGGCATTCCGGGCACCATTGGCGGTGCGGTGATGATGAATGCTGGTACTGCGGATTGGCAAACTAAGGACCAGCTGTTGCGGGTGAAGTTGTTTAGAAACGGAGTGCTGGAAGAAGTGCCGGCTTCCTCGCTGGCGCTTTCTTATCGCAGTTCAAATTTAACCCCAAAAACATTTATTTTCTCTGCCGTGTTTAAGTTCTCTTCTGCTTCGCCTCAAAAAATCAAGCAGCTGCAGCAAAAGGGGGTCCAGGCTTTACGACAACGGCAACAAACCCAACCGCTAACTGAGCCTTCAGTTGGGTCTACCTTTAAAAATCCTTTGCCTTTGAAAGCTGGAAAATTAATAGCAGAGAGTGGGCTTAAAGGTGAGAGAGTTGGTGGCATTGCGGTTTCAAAAAAACATGCTAACTTCATAATTAACCTGGGGAATGGCACTTCTGGGCAAGCCTTAAAGCTAATAGAGGTGGTGCAGCGTCAAGTGGAAAGACGGACGGGGGTGGCTTTGGAGTTAGAGGTGAAATGTTTTTGAGCGTGGGATGGAGCTGTCTTAGCGCTTTTTGTTCACTAGGCTTTTATAATAGTTTTTGTAGCTGCCGCTAAGTTTTTTCCAATCAAATTTTTTTAAGATTGGTTGGGCTTGAGCTTGCAGTTGTTTTCTGCAGAGCGGGTGCTGCAGCCTTTTAAGCATTGCGGCAGTGAGTTTAGGAATACGACGCATGTCAATCTCTTCTCTTTGCGGTAGTCTAATTTCTTTCAGCGCCGGAAGCGAATGTGTGATAGAGGGGCATCCATATAAAGCGGCTTCTAAGGGCGGAATTGCAAATCCCTCTACTAAAGAGGGGTAGACTAAAGACATTGCCTTGGTGTAATAAAAAGCTAGGTCGCTCTCCGTTGAGTAATCTAAAAAGTGTATTTTTTTTTTGAAGGTTAGTTTTTCTCTAATCGGAATTAAGTATTTTTTACAGTACGCGTTTATTTTTCCGCTCAGCAGTAAAGCGCAAGAGCTGGCAAAATGAGGGAAGTCCTGCTGCAGTTTTTCAAAGGCTAGTAGCAAGGTTTCCACATTTTTTCGCTGGCTAAATCCCCCCACATAATAAAAAAATTTTTTGGGTGGCGGTGCCGGTGGTTTTTTTTTTTCTCCTAAAAGCTCAAAATAATTTATTCCATTAGGAATAATTTTTATTTTCTTTTCTAAGGCGGCTTTTTCTTTGAGCGTTATTTCTAGTTGCTTTAACAGTTGATCTTTTGTATTTTGAGAGACGGTTATTATTAAATCGGCTATGAAGAGGTTATTGCGAATTTTTTGTTTGAACCAGAAATCTTGTATCCAAGCAACAATTTCATAGCCTATTCCGTTAAAGAGCCTCCTGGCTTGAGTGTGCTGCAGTGGGATCAAGTCATGGATGGTGGTGACATAGCGGCAAGGTTTAAGGGGGAAGAAGTAGGGTAATCCACCGCCCCACTGCGAGTCGAAGAGGTCGATTTTATATTTCTTTAACAGTAGGGGGAGTTGAAAGTGGTTCCAGTAAAATTCATTAACTGAGCGAGAACGTACGAGGGTGATGTTCTGGAGCGAAGGCAAGATGGGTGAAATTTGCTTTAGAGAGAAAGAATGATGGGTGAAGAAGAAGAAGTGATAATCGGGGCAGTTATGTGCTAAAGGAATTATTAGCCCCAGTAGCCTTTTTCCTACCCCACTAAGTGGGTTTTTGAAAACAGTCGCATTGATGCCAATTCTAATCGTTTCTTTTTGAGTGACTGCCATCACTTTTCCTTGCTGCGTTGGGTCGACTACTGTGAATTGGGATAGGTCTGGATAAGAGTGGCATTTTGCCTACGCCAGCTGTCAATTTGAGAAAGTTTTTCTTCAATGCCTTTTCTTGCTACCTCCGCTGCAGAGGAGCTTTTGTCTACTAAGGCTTGGCGTAGGAATTTTAAGTCGGAATGGGGCATCTCGGTTTGTAGCGTTAAAGCTCCGTTGTTAGCGGAAAGCAACATGGAGGTGGGGTTAAAGGAGAGAGAGACCGGAGCGGAAGTAATGGTTTCCTTGACAAATTCCACTAAGGTGTTATGGTCTTTTTCTTGAAGAGTAGGCGTCCAGATAAGGTTTTGGCGGCAATTGTCTCGAAAGATGTCAGCGAAGGCGCTCTTTCCAACTGGTGCGCTACCTATGATAACTTTGTAGTTGCTTAAGGCATAAACTGCATGTTCGCGCGAGCTGCCGCAACCAAAGTTGAACCAAGTGATTAAGAAGCTGGCGTCTTTAGCGTTTGGATGGTTTAGCGGACATTGCTCGTTTAGTACTATCTCTTTAAATACATAATCCCGCTTTTCTAAAGAAGGCTCGCAAATGGTGGTGGGGCGGTAGCGTTTTTCATAGAAGGCGAACGGAGTGTAGCCCTCAATAGAGGTGCGTTTTAAGAACCGGGCTGGAATAATAACGTCCGTATCGGTGCTGGGTTCTAAGAAGTAACTGGCGGGGCCGGTGATTATCATAACAGGGAGCTCCTTTAAGACAACTGAGGTTCGGGATATTTTTCGTAAAATTTTTCTAAATCACTAATTTTGCCCTCTAAAGCGGCTAGGGCGACAGACTCTGGGCTCATTAAAAAAGTGCGTGACTCAGGCCCTTGCCGACCGGGAAAATTACGATTAGTGGAGGACGCAACTCTGCCTACGAATTTATCGGGGTTCATTCCTAAACAAGCGCTGCAGCCTGGATTACGCCATTCAAAGCCAGCGGTGATAAAGACCTGGTCTAGCCCGGCTGCTTCGCACTGTTGTTTCACGCTCATGGAGCCCGGCACTGCTAAAGCGGTTTTGACCTTAACCTTACCTCCGTGCCGCTGCACTACCTTCGCCGCGGCCTGAAAATCGGTGAATCTTCCATTGGTGCAGGAGCCAATGAAAGCTCCTTCAATAGCTAGCCCGTCAATTTTTTCCCCTTCTGCTACTTCATACTGTTGCCGACTTTCTACTACATTTTTCATTGCCTTTGTCTGGCCTCGAACATCGGTTACATCATTTAAGCTAAGCCCAAAAGAGACCATTTGCTTAACCTCGCTGGCATTGAGGGTGATTGCTTTGTCAAATTCCGCGTCAGGGTCAGTATTTTCCGATTTCCATTTTTCTATTAACTCAGAGGTGAGCTGCTCTGGGGCCCAAAAATCTCTTTTCTTCTGGTACCAAGCAAGCGTTTTTTCATCTACATCGCAGTAGCCAAAGCGCCCCCCCATTTCAATGGTCATATTGCAGACGGTCATTCTCTCTTCCATAGAGAGTGCTGCTATGGTAGAGCCGGTAAAAAAAACTGCGCTTCCGGTCGCCCACTGGTTGCCTAATTTTGAGAAGAGGTAAAGAATGAGATCTTTAGCACTGAGGTGCGCTGGCAAGCTGCCATTCACTTCAATTTTGAACTGCTTAGGCGAAGTGTAGTTCAACAGCGCGCCAGTGGCAAGGATGTCTCTAACGGTAGAAGTGCCAATTCCAGCGGCAATCGCTCCAAAAGCGCCATGGGTGGAGGTGTGAGAGTCTCCGCAGAAAATGGTGATGCCTGGAAGAGTAAGCCCTACTTCCGGCGCCACTACATGACAAATTCCTTGCTTGTTATTTTTCAGTCCGTAGAGCGTGATGTTAAACTCGCGACAATTTTCTTCTAAGGTTTCAATTAAAATTTCGTCCATTAAATCGTTCGGTTTGGAAGAGCCGCCAGTGTGTGCTACATGATCCACCACCGCAAAGGTGTTTGTAGGACGCTTCACCGGCAAGTGCATCTGCCGTAGCGCACTAAAAGCTTGTGCGCTAGTAACTTCATGCACTATGTGCAGCCCTACGCTAAGCGCTTTTTTACCGTCCGCTAAGGCAATTAGGTTTTTTGCTTCAATTTTTTGAAATCTGGTTTTTCCCATTGAGTACTCCTTTCTTGCTTTTAATTTTTTTAGTAGTGTCTTAGGGATCATGGCTTATAAGTAACTTATGATATAATTATCCTTGCATCAACTATTTTTTATTATTGTATTATAGCTTAGGCGTGTTTAGCAACAAATAAAACAGTAGCGTTTCCTACTTTGAATTTTTGGTTGCTTTTTTGAGGCCATGAAATGAACCTAAGTGATTTTAATTTTCAAGAGATAGCAGTTTTCTTCCGCTATAAAACCTTCCCTATTGCGCTCAGCCTATTACTACTTTCTACCACTTTTTTCTTATTTTTGCGTTATCTCAAAGAGCGTTCCCCCTTTCTATTGGCTTTTGCTTTAGGTGGTTTTTTTTTCTTTGTTAAAGAGAGTGTTTTATTTGTCTATGCCCGGACGGTAGTGTTTAACGACACGGCGTTACAGTTTCCTTTTAAGTTCACCTCTTGGATGACCGGCGAGTTTTTCTTTAACTCGCTTGCTTTCTTTTGTTTGTTAACGCTTTATTATTCTTTGCTTCAAAGTGCTTCAGAGCCGTTTTTTTTCTTTAAGAACAAACTGAGCGCTAAGCTAAAAGCAAGAGAGCAGTCTTTGAGGCAGCTGCACTGGCCTACTAATTTTTTATCGCTTTCCTTAGTGCTATGGTTTTTGGTGGTGCTTATCATCCAACAACCGCAGGTGCACCGCTTAGTTAATCTGGCTTTTCTTTTTCCTCTAATTGCTTTTTTACAGTTGCTTTTTCTTTATTTGCTCGCTAAGAAAGCTTATCGACATACCCGCCTTAACTTCCCCACTTGGGCCGATCCTGAAAGCTGGCGGGCTTTTAACTGGACCCTATTTGCTTTTGCACTCCTGTCTTTTTTATTCTTTGGGTTTGGGCTATTTCAGCCTGCAGCGAGCGGAACTGCTTTCTTTAATTTTCCGTGGCTTCAGCAAAATGGGGAAACTTATCTTCATGGGCTAAAAGTAGTGGTTTATGCCTGCTTGGTGCGTTACTTTCTTTTGGCTTCTAGTAGCTTAGTCGAGAAACAGAGTGCTCATCTCCGAGTGCAGCAGCGACTACAAGAAGAGCTAGCCCTGCACTATGAAAATGGCGTTCGTCAACTTGCAGCACTACCAACTCCTAAAGATGCACAGGCGGTAGAAGAACAGCTAGAAAAGGCGCTTTCGCCACTCTTGGCCGCTGGAGGACGTTGGGTTGGGGCGCAATTTGGATTAATCACTTTTCCTGCCACCTCCACCACTAAGCCCTGCAGTTGCGTTTTTGCTTTGAAGCAAGAGTTAGAGGTGCAGCTGCCTCTCAAGGCGCAGGTGCTGCTGCAGAAGAAACAAGATTGGAGCAGGGTGCCCTTTGTTGCTTTTTTTTCTAACTTTAAAGCTGCTTTCCTGCTGCCAAACAAGCGGCAGCTATCGCCCTCTTTTTGTGAAGAATTGTATGAGAAATTTCCCTTCTTTAAAGAACAGTTTCCTTTTTTGAATTCTTTTCTTGCTCTGCCTATTTCTGCAGCGGCACCGGTAGAAGGAGCAGCCTTCAATTTATTAAGCGCTCCTAAGGAACAGTTTACGGTAGCGGATGAGCAGCTCGGCACTATCTTCTTTTTTAAAACTGCTTTTCCTAATGCGACAGCTTGGACTTTGGAACGAGAGCTTTGGGGGGCAGAGCAATTTGGCAAGCAGTTAGCTGCTTTTCATTTTACTGCAGCACGCTTATTGGCTGCTAAAAAAGAGGCGCGTGAGACCGCGGCAGTGCCTCCCCTAAGGTCTGCTGCTAAGACAGCGAACCCGTCCGCTATTATTAAGGAAGGAAAGGTGGAGGGAGAAACACAGGTCAGCTCAAAATTGTCCGGAGCCGCCTTAGGTGGAGCGGCTAAGTTTGGCAGCGCCGCGCTGGAGTACTCCAGAACCGCTTTTTTCTCTAACAGAAGCGAAGCTAACGCTTTTTCTTTTCATGCCAAGCGCCGTTCTCGGCATGGAGTTTTTGTGGGAAATGTGTTAGCAAAAGGAGAAAATGTGGCAATTCTAAAAGTGCTGGCGCGTTCTTTGTTCAAACAATTCTTCCGCACTAAAAAAAGTTCCTCAGCCATTTTTAAGCAGCTCAACGAAGCGTTAGATTATCAAAGGGAAGAAAGCTATTTAACGGGAGTGTTATTTTTGTATGACACCAAAGAAAAGGAGTTGACTTTTTCTATTGCGGCGCATCGTCCTTTACTGCTTTATCGCCGGCAACAAAAAGAATTTCGTCTTTATAACACTCAAGGTTCTCCCCTGGGTTTTGTGGGAAATTGGCGTCAGACTCAAAGCGATTCATTGCCCCCACTAACGGAAGCAAAAAAACAAGTGGCGACTTATAAGCAAGGAGTAATTAAAACTGCTCCCGGAGATTTAGTGTTTTTGTTTTCGGAAGAGCTTTTTAAGCTGGTGGATGAAACTAAGGCTGCTTTTGACTTTGAACGCATTAAGAAAGTAGTGCTTGAAAATTCCCATCGGGCTCCGGCGGTGTTGGCACATAGTCTGAAAGAAGCGGCGGAGGCTTTTTCTACTGGAGTGGGTGAAAGTGGACTCATTACTGTATGCAGGCTAAAATAACTGTAAGCGCGCTTTTTTTAGCCATAGCTTTTTTACTCAGTTTCTTCTCTTTCTCGCCACTCCCTGCGCAAGTTCCAAATTCCTCTGAGCGTTTTGTTCAGCAGCAAGAAGCAAGGCGCTTTTTTAATTTAGGCCTGCGGTTGTTTCACTCCAGGAGTTATGCAGCCGCGGTGGGCTATTTTCTTTCTGCCCTGCAGCAAGCTCCAGGCCGCACGGAGTTGTCAGAGCGAATTCGTTATTTCTTAGGGCGCAGCTTTTATCAAGTAGGAGAAGTTGAGAATGCTATAAATGAATGGAAAAATTTGATGCGCCTGCATGGCAATGACCCACTGCTACAGAATAAGTTAGCGGCGCTGCAAAATCGTTCTAGTTTTACTGACAATAAAGCGCTTGAGAATTTAAATTTTCGCTTGCCTCGCCGCTATGTCAAAGTGGGCCGCTATCCGCTACTGAGTCTCGCAAACACTAAGCACTATGAAGTAGTATCTCCTACTGGCCTGTATGTGGATAATAAAGAACGCCTTTATGTGTTAGATTTTTCTTTAAATCAGCTAATGGTTTTGAATGGAAATGGGAACTGGCTTGGCTCTCTTTTTCCCTTAGTCAACAAAGAAAACCCTCTTTCTGCTTTGTTTCAGTCTCCTGGGGCGTTGCTGCCTTTTTACACCTCCCCTGAGAGCAGACAGCTAGCGGGGTTTTATGTTTCAGATTTTAATTTGGACCGAGTGGTGAAATTATCCTTGGACGGAGAGCAGCTGGCTATTTTTGGGAAAAAAGGAATAAAAAACACTTTCGGAACGGAGCCTCGCTGGCTGGGGCCTAGGGGAATGGCGCTAGCGCCGGGAGGCAATTTGTATGTGGTAGACACTGGGAATGCCAGGGTGTTATTGGTTAACCCTCGCACGGTGCGTCAGACTAAGGCGGAAGAGATGGTTGAGACTAAAGGGATGCAGTTAGCCGCTTTGGGGGGGCGAGGCCAGCAAGACGGAAAATTTTTGCTTCCCACTTCGGTGGCGTATGCGCCGGTTAGAAAAACCCTTTTTGTAGCAGATAAAGAAAAAAAACTGGTTCAGCAGTTCAATGTTTTTGAAAATGAATTCACTTATGTGAGAAAATTTGGAGCCGATCTTTTATCCGGACCGGAACAGCTTTTTTTCCCTTCCACTATCGGAGCGCGGAATGAAGAAAATTTTCTTCTCATTGTGGACCGCTCGCAGGTGTATTCTCATCACTTAGACACCAAGCAGACCATCCCCCTCTTGAACTTAGAAAATGGAGCCGCCCCAGCGCGGTTGAGCGCTTCTCATTACCGCGCCCTAGCCTTTGACAACTTAGGCCTGCTTTATTTAGCCGACGAAGGTAAGCGAGAAATTGCGCTTTTTGCTCCGCAAGAGCTGCTTTATCAAAATTTGCTTCTGCAGGTGGAGCGCGTTTTAAGCGGCGCTTTTCCCAAGGTGCGATTAGAGGTTTCGGTGCAGCTCCCCAGCCAGCAACCTTTAGTGGGGTTGGAGCAGAACAATTTTAAGGTTTTTGAGAATGGCGTCTTACTCTCTCATACTCAGGTGGTGCCAGCACCTACCAAGCGTAGGCGTTTTGTGGTGCTAATGGAGAAAAGCTTGGTAGCGCGCGCGTTTAAAGAAAATACTTTTAAGTTTTTAAAGCGCTTTTATGAGCAGCTAGCTGCTGGAGAAACCGCTAAGTTGCTGGCTTATGGAGGAAACACTCCGGCTGAAGCGAACCGATTTGCAGCTTTAACTGCTTTTTCTCCACTTTCCCAAAGGGCCTTAAAGCAAGCAGTGGCTGCTCCCTATTATCCGTATGTTAGCCCTGAAAGAGCGTTTCGGCAAGCAGTAAATTTAGGACTGGGCGCAGAAGAAAAAGCAATTTTGGTGTGGTTGGTGTACCAGGAGCATAACACTCCGGCGGCGTTATTTGGTGACAAGCTTGGCAACAAGGCGGGGGCGGCGGAGGGACTACTGGCGTACGCTAAGCACAACCACATTCCGCTTTATGTGGTCTATCTTGGCGGTGAAGCGGCGCTGGGAGCTGCGGGGCAGTCGCGTTTTGCTTTGCTGCGGAAGATGGCGGAAGCTACTGGTGGCGCTTTTTTTCGCTACTCTGAAGCGGCGGTGGCAAACCTGTTAACGCAGAGTGCGCTTTATGAACGAGGTCATTATTATCTGGACTATACTACCGTTCCTAATCGCCTTGCTAAAGAGCTGTTTCGTTCTGTAAAAGTAACGGCGCAGTATAAAATTTTTCAAGGAGAAGACGACCGAGCCGGTTATCTCTTGCCTTAGCTGTTAGTCTGCTACCACTCCTCTAAGTACAGTGGGGCGGCTTTTGTAAAAGAATAATTTTCGTACAAGTACTCCAGTAACTTGGGGCCAGCGGCGTTCAGAAAATAAAAAAGATTAAAAGTGCGCTCTTGCAGCTGTTGGCGCGGATAAAAAAAATTACTCAGAGTGGTTATTTGCTGCAGAGCGGTGCGGTGCTGTTTTTTTACAGCTTTGCGCCGCTTGCCTAGCAAAGCTTTTTGCTGCGTGTAAAGTAGCCGTTCTAATTGCTTGCGCGCCGGGTTATTCTTTTCTTGAAAAAAACCGTTTGCTTTAAGGGTGTCTAAGTAAGCCGTTTTAGCTGCAGTTAATTTTTTATGGAGCTCTTTAGCATCAAACTGAGCAGTTTCACGCAGAAAGGCTACTCCCAATTCTGCCGCGCTTTTATTGGTGTAGTCTAAGTGATGTATCCCTAACTCGTTACTTATTTTTTTGAAAGCTGGGGGCAGCAGGGTGGTGGACATTCTCGCTACCGGCTTAGCGGGCGTTACCTCAAAGAAGCGATAAACCGGTGTTAGTGTAGGGAGGTAGGCCAATTCTCCAGGGCCGGCTAGGTAGTAATTAGCATTAAAGAATTTATCCTGCAGGACGCTGCGCGTTTTTAAGTGCGGTAGAAGGAGGCCTTCTTGAAGCTCCACCACACTCCCCCAGCGCGTAATGAATTTTCCTTTATGTTTGAAGAGCGCTTCTCGCAGCCCTTTTTTTAAGAGAAACACTGGGCATTGCTGGTTTTCTGGGGTGGCGTGGGCGATTTTTTGCAGTAGTGCTTGAGAGAATTTAATAAAAGTAGCAGCGCGCGGGTCAAAAAATTCTACTTCAAAGCCTTTAAACAGCTGTTTTAGTAGCTTTAAGGTGACGGTGCCTAAGTCTTGCCCTAGCTGGTAGCAAGAAAAAATAAGGTGCCGTACGAAGCTGGAGTGTTTAGTTTTAGGCAGCTCTAACAGAAATTGCTGCAGCAGGTTTATTAAGTTGCGGTCTACTTTTAAGTTGCCGATTGGCGTGTGGGTGGGCGGGCTGGCGGCTGGCTTCCAGCGTAGCGTTTTTACTTGGTGCCGCTGGTCGAGGTAGGTGATCGTGTTGCTCTCGCTGCGATCGCTGTCGTTGGTTTCCACCCAGTAGATGGCCCGTTGTTTTTTTTCTTTTGCTAATTTTGCTACGCCTAAAATTTTATAGGTAACGTACAAGGGCCCCCCTAACAACCCAACTTGCTGTCCGCTAACTACGGAAGGCAGCGGCCTTTCTTTCATGGTTTTCTTCCCACTAAAATAACTCGCGGACTATTAGCAGACCAGGGGCTTCCATCGTAGTCGCCAAACACTTTTTCTACTGCAAATCCGGTTTGCTTTAGCATTTTCACTAATTCTTCTTTGGAGTAAAGTGCAACGGATTCGAGATAAGTACGTTTTTCTGGAAAAAAGCTAATCCGTTTTTCAATCCGCTCTTCGTTAATGCGCCGCTCTTCTAAAACAAATTTTCCTTTGTCTAACTGTTGCCAGGTGTCTGTTAAGGGGTGGCTTTGGCTGTTTTTTAGGCGTGCTGCGTTTAAGTAGTCTAACCACAGATAGCCGCCTTGCTGCAGCTGCTTAAAGAGATGCTTTAAAACTGCGCTATTTTCTTTGTGGGGCAGATAGCCAAAGCTGGTAAAAAGCAGCAGTATTACATTAAATTTGCCTTTGAAGACTCGCATGTCTCCTTGTGAAAGCTGCAGGTGGGGATGGGCTTTTTTCCCTAATTTTATTAAAGTGGGTGAGAGGTCAATGCCCTTCACATTGCAGCCTTGGTCTGCTAATAGCTTTACATGCCGCCCGGTGCCGCAGGCTGCGTCTAAAATTTGCGGTGGCGCGGCAAATGAGAGCGTTTTTAAGAGCAGTGCAATTTGCTGTTTTGCTTCTTTTTCATTGCGATGTGCATAAAGCTTTAGGTAGTTTTCGTCAAACCATTCTTCAAACCAGGCCTTAGTACACTTAGTAGAGCGTTTCACCTTAGTGGGGCGTTTCATTTAGAGCGCTCCTCTTAATTGATAATACACTGCCTGCTGGTGGTTAAACAAGTAAAGCCGGTTTTGAAGCAGGTGCATGAAAAGAGGTGCTTTTGTTTTGGAAACCCCCTCAGTAAATTCCTGAGTAAATCCCTTAGGCAGCGGCATTTCTCCCAGCAGCTCTCCGGCGGCGGTGTAGCTAAGCAGCATTTTGCGCAGTCCATCTACTACATACAGCAAGGAGTCTTCGCTGGCGACGGCTAAGGGTTCTAAAGGAAAATGGAATTTATTTTTTCCCCAGCAGAACATGGACCTTTGTGTATCAAGCAATAAAGTTTACCCGGTTATTCTTGTCACTTGCTATGTCAGCACTTCTCTCTTTGTAAAAATATTTGTAAACAAAACCAAATTAATCCAGG
>JAOTRI020148948.1:0-10328 GCA_028564885.2 Zoanthus sanctaehelenae
ATTGAATGTACTAGCTATTCAAGCTATGTTTGTTTTTGCTTAGGTGCGAGAACTTGTGAAGTTTGTGCGCAAGAGAGATAAACGGCTCAAAGCGCATCTGGAACAGCTGAAGGAGAAAGAGCAAGAGAGAATTCAATTTATGCATAAACAGCGCCATAAAGCCCGACAAGAAAGGGAAAAGATGCTGGACCAATATAAAGAGCAGGAGTGGGCCTGTATGGAGGGTCTGGAACAAGATTTAGAGCAAATGAGCCGGCATTTAGACAGCGAATTTGGTAAGGACAATGGAAACTATAGCGACCAATCAGAAGAGGAGATTAAACAATTTTATTGCGTAGCCTGTGATAAATCGTTTAAATCTGACAAAGCACTTCATAATCACGAGAAGTCTCGGAAACATAAAGAAAACGTTAATATAATTAAACGAGAGATGGAGCACCAAGAGGATGATGATACAAGAATCGATGGTGGACAGTATTTTGATCAAAGTTTTGACGACACGTGCAGCAAAGATGACTCATTTGTGAGTGTTGGAGAGCTTGACTTGACAGATTCCCTGGACCTTTATGAGTTTAAAATTAAAACAACAAATCGTCACAAAGTGAAAGAACTTCATAGCTCGTGCAGGGGAAGATCCTTGTCTGGAATAGAGGAAGATTTACAAGGAGTGGAAAATGCTGAAGGTATACACGACAATGAGTTACCTTGTGAGAGTGACACAGTTTCCGTTCAGTGTAATGACAAAGAATTATCTGATTTGCAGAATATGGAAGAATTGCTAAAAGTAAATATTAAAAGTGTTAACCAGAAGGAGAGAAAAAAGAATATTAAAAAAGTTACGAGACAACTTGGTTTAGATTTAAGTGGTAGTGGTAGTGAAAGCGACCATGGTGAAGTTGATTCTACTTGTCACATCAAAGATACTATCGAATCGTCATCTTCAAATTTAGAGCAATTTGAATTGAAGCAAGATAATCTTTCGAATCGTTTTGAAACAGAAAGAAATAATTTTGATGTAAGCAGAACAGAAGCTAAGCAACATGACTCTCAAATACAAAAGAAGGACAAACGAAATTCTTCAAAGGAAGTGAACGCGAAACAAACTGGAGAGTGGTCGTGCAATGTTTGTAAATCAAACTTTCCTTCACGTAATAAATTATTTCAACACGTCAAGAAAGAAGGTCACGCATTGAAAATAGACTCGGCGGGCGAAGAAAAGAGCGAGGCAGGTTTCAAGAAAAAAGGCAGAAGGAAAAAACAAAACAAATAAAGCTGCTTTCTTGAATGGAATCTGACTTACTAAATTAATTACAAGAAGCAATTATGGCGAATTTGTACCGCATACCTTCAATGACTTTTTATTGTAAGATAAGCCTATGTAATAACAATTTGTTAAGAAATTTTAAGTTTAGAGATTTAAACCAATTCTTTTATAACGTTTTGATTTTTTTCATTTTAATTGTTGTAAAACCTTACAATAAAATACATGACTAGGAGGTTTCGTCGAGTTTATGAGATATTTTATGCATGACTGAATCGTTCAGTTTCGTATCTCGATGTTTTGCTAACAATTGTGGTTTTGCTATTAATTCCGAATCTTATTCATTTTAAAATCCTGTTTCTTATTTGACCCTGCATTGCTATTTCTGCCTTTTTGTTATTTTTGAATGGGGCTTCAAAGCCAGGAAATATGCAAACTGCGTCAAGCTGTTGTTTAAAATTCCCATGTGAGTGCTAGAGGCAAATAGTTGACGAAATGTTATTGATAACGTTTGACGCAGTTTGAGTAAAATGTGTATTATCAAAAGGAATCCGTACGTAACTTTTCGGCAGTTCGCATAACACTTACTATTAAGTTGTGGTCAATAACCTTGAACATCGTACCTTTTTACCAGATAGGTGGTACTTAAGCATAAAAAATTATCATTTAGCCTTGGAATTAAACAAATTGCGTGGCATTGTTTGTACACCCATGACCTTTTGTGAAAGGATTTCTTGCTTTGACATTTAAAATTCTAAACTAAACACAGACGCTGTTATCCAAATTGAATTTTTCAAAAACAATTAGTAATCTGTGTACTTTCTTGCATGCTATCGTTTCGAGATCTTTTCCGGTCGATAAAGTAAACTCCTTTCACGACGAAAAATAATATAAACCGGTTTATTTTCCCATGCTTCAGAAAAAGCCCGTTGTTTTAAATGTGTTTCTACAAGTCCAAACTTGTGTTTTAGTTTGAATTCCATAGTGTTTTTTATCAGGTAATTATATTTTGCATTAATTTTTGAGGGATTGTAGCGTGGTCTTTCAAATGAAACATTGTTTTAAATATATATAGGATTTACACCTTTGACGAAAATTACAACTAACAACAATTTAAACTACGGAGTATACATTGTCGACTTTTTCTCATTGATGACATTTACTTTCATTTTAATGGTCCGTGGCAATTGAAATTAAAATCTAAGTTTACTAACAACAAATTTTAAATGAAAACAATGGACTAAAATACCAATGAAATACTTATTGACTTTATGATCAAGCGATATATTCAGCACTTTTATTTTTTCAGACTACCAATTATACTAAATATTTAAAGGTTTAAGTTGATTTTAACTTTAGATGACTCCATTGATAATTTAACCCTTTCAATCCCAGCTTTGTTGTTAAATTCTCCCAACTTGTTCCTATACTTTCTATTAAACAAGTTTGAGAGAATTTTACGGTTAATCTTCTGTAGCTTGCTTTGCTTGATCAACTCTCAGTTTCTCATTGCCAAATGTTTTATTTTGTATGTGTTATGTTAGGAGACGTTGGGTGTTGATAACCGATTGGGACTGAAAGGGTTAAGTGACGGAGCTTGATAATTAGATTTTTTGCTCTAAAATGACTGCTAATTACGACAAAGGTCAAAACTTTCAACGTAAGTTGTGTATGGATGTGTTTGGCTTAAATTACCGTTCGTTTATCCACGTCCACATTCAGTCAGTATCATTCAATCCAAGGGTAAGGCTGATTGCATTTCCTTGTTAGATAAATTGATAACGAGTTAATTAAAATTTTTGTCATTTTTAAAATGCTGATTAATTCTCCGAGGTCACCACGATTTATTTGCATTAGAAAAACTAACTCCTTTACTGTTGTCGTTGAGAATTAGCTTATACAGCCCGCTAACTTTGTTGAAGAGTCCTGCACTTGTATACAATTACGAATCTCGCAATCTGTTTTATCTCAAGAGTCCAACCTACATCAGTACATGTGGCGGCCACGAGTCTTGATAGAGCAAAAATTAACCCCCAGGGCCGGGGGAGCTGGTGCCGCACCCAACCCCTGACCTTTAATTCAAAAATCATACCCTAATCCTAAGTAAAAATGCGTTAAAAGCCATGCCTAACTTATGTGTTTTTTAGAACTCGCGTCCTATCTGTGCCGGTCGGTAAATACTTAAGTAGATGTAATCAAAACTCGGCCACAACATCAAAAACTGTACCGTATCCTAGACAAATTGTTCCCTGGACCATGGCAATTAAAGAACCATATCGGCCGCGCAAAAAATTGGGGCAAGAGCGAATTTGAGCGAGAGAAGGGCACCACCTAGCATGGTATAACGAGGTAAAGGCTTCCTCTTGGTTTTTTGCAACGGAAACGCTTGCTACGCAGCCTATCTAGACCTCGAAAAACATAATCTATATCACTTGGAGAGTATCCCCCTGTCCTCTACGCCGAAACCATGCAATTGTAGGATTGCACGCAATTTAGGTATCCTGCTGATCATGGAACAGTGGCAGTTTTGATGATTATTTTCAGCATCATTTCAGTCATGTCCGTTCAAAAATCTACTTACAATCTGTTTAGCTAAGCTACTCGGAATTTACTTTATCTGAAGAATCCAACTAAATATACAATCTAGCTTACTTATCTTTATCTACATTCTTCTTGTGTATCTCATACAAAATGACAAATTTGATAATGAGATAGATTTCATTATATAAAATATTTTGTGCAATATTCCAAATGCGGCTTCTAAAAATAAGGTTTTATAGTTGGAAGAACTCAGCAGCCAGTGAATGTGACGTGTTTAGGGCTTAAAAGGTTATCATAAAAACATGCCTTTTACCAATCTAGCATAAAAGCCTTGTTTTTGGATTGGCTATTAATTTAACAATTAGACCTCAAGGAGGAATGGACTATTCAAAGTCGTAGTCCATGAGGCCGAGAGGTCTAATTGTTTTAGTATCACCTAACAAGTTGGACAGAAAAAGCAATAACCGGAAAAAAAATTAAAAAAAGCAATAACCACAAAACTGGCGAATTTCGCTACTCGATGACTATTACTAATAGACCACTAGTAGTATAGCCAATCAAAATGCAGGATTTGCATTAGTCCACTAGTTGGGTGATACTAAAAGCTGTTAGCTGTGTTAGTATGGTCATAGTTCATGTCAGTATGTCATATCAGTTGCCCTTCCATATACGCGCCTTTTTTTATAAGAACATTGAATTTTTCCAAAGGTCATTGATCTTAAAAAGTAATTTCATAGTGATTTCAGTCTCAAATCGCTTATAATTTTGGTCTTAATTAGGAAAAAAATACATAATCCCTAACAATTTAGTATATCAGGTACCCTTCTAAGGGGGATCCTAACCAAGTTTATACTGACAACAAATGATTATCATATACAATTTGTTGTAGGTAATTCGGTTTCCAGATAAGAAACTTCTTTAATTTCTGCTGTAAAAACTTTTGAGCATGCTGTATCGAAAAAAATGTCAATAAAGTTTGGTTTGACCAGCTGAAACTCTTTATTTTCGGTATATTTCATTGGTATTTATATCACGCAAGTCAATAGTGCGCTGATTGGCTAACTCAGAGGTAGCCTGTGAACTGGCTCTCGGTTCGAGGAAAGGGTGAAAATATATCGAGCTGCGAACTAAGGTTGCACATAGGGGACACGTCTGCATCTCAAAACTAAATGCTTTAGCACTAATAGTAATAAAGCTCGCTTTCTTCTTGTTAGTAATCATCTACACTCTTTCCAAATAAACTTTCTCTGTCAAATAGCAGCTGCTTCATACAAATCGAGTTTTTCCGTAGAAAATCAGCTGCTCCGTAGAAATCGAGTTTCTCCATAGAAAATCAGCTGCTCTGTAGAACTTGAGTTTCTCGCCCCACTGACGCCGACCTCTGGTTAAACTTAAAGTTAAAAGGAGAACTCCGTACATATGGTGGCTCGTCAATGCCATTATACATATTTTGCAATATTTTTTATGCTAAAACTTTTTCATAGTATCATTTTTTTTTTAATTTGATTTAATATTTTTTAAATAATGATTTTTTTTTATATAATTTTCATTTTACGGTTTTATATTCTGAAATACACATTTAACAAAAAAGTAAAAGAAAGAAAACGACGGTACTAACCTGTAGCAACAGCTACGGAGCAGCTGATTTACTACGGAGAAACTCGATTTTTACGGAGCAGCTGATTTACTACGGAGAAACTCGATTTTTACGGAGCAGCTGATTTACTACGGAGAAACTCCATTTCTACGGAGCAGCTGATTTTCTACGGAGAAACTCAATTTCTACGGAGCTGCTGATTTTCTACGGAGAAACTCGATTTCTACGGAGCTGCTGATTTTCTACGGAGAAACTCGATTTCTACGAGCGGAACAGCTGATTTTCTACGGAGAAACTCAATTTCTACGAGCGGAACAGCTGATTTTCTACGGAGAAACTCGATTTCTACGGAGCTGCTGGTTTTCTACGGAGAAACTCGATTTCTACGGAGCTGCTGGTTTTCTACGGAGAAACTCAATTTGTACGGAGCAGCTGCTATTTGCCGGGGAAAGTGTATTTGGAAACAGTGTAGATGATTACTAACACAAAGAAAGTGAGCTTTATTAGTGTGAAAGCATTATTTTTGTTTTGAGATGCAGCCGTGTCCCCTACGGGCCACCGTAGCGAAGTCGCCTCACTTCTCTCGGCCTCTTATACTCGGGCTTCGCCGCTCGATATATTTTCACCCTTTCCTCGAACAGAGAGCCAGTTTACAGGCTAACTCGGAGGTCATTAGTCAAAACAAAATGGCATCAGTTCAATATGTCACAGATAACGTTACTCATCAGTCTGCTATAGTTATTCTGCTTAAGTAAGTGCTGTTTACCAAAATAATTCAAAATCAGTTGAAGTAATGAATATTTACCTCGCTGCTTTGCAGCTTAAAAGCCTCTTGAAACGGGTCAAACGGTATTTGATCAGTGTTTGATGCTCGAGTGTTCGAACGAATCCAACACTATCCAACAATGTTGGATCTCCGTACCAGGCCCATCATTTTTTTTTAACAAGATTACGTATTTTGGATCACGCGAGCGTAAATGTTGGACGATGTTTGATGCAAAGTTTGAACAAAGTCAAACTTCATCCAACATCGTCCAACACCGTCCACTAACATGTTTGATTGTGCTGTTCAAACGGGTCGAACATGTTGCGTCCAACAATGTTTGATGATGTTTGATCAACATGTTTGATCCTTTTAAACGGGCCTTAAGTAAACATTAAACTTTATTCAGTGATCGGCTGTTGCAGTCGCAAGAGCAGCCCCTGAACCGCCTGTCCTAATAAATTTTACACTTCCATGCCCGTTTCCATCTTCACCAAGAACCTATTTAATCATTATCATTAACTGAGAACTTATCGACCAGTCAATTGAAACCCCTACCTCTATCGTCCAAATCAATAACCAACACGTAGAGCCAAAATTTCAGTAAAAACACCTCAAATGGTGTCATTTATCCCGAAATCTGGGGTCCATGGAAAAAGTTTCTAGTTGGTAAACCATTTCAAATCTAACCATTCTTTTAGAATTTTACAATTCTTCGTTAAACATCTAGTTTAGAATTATTTTAAAGCAATGTCTTCTTTAGAATTGTCTGAGGCTTAACCTCATTTTCACCAATCTTTGAAATGCAATACTTCTTCAGATTTCTAGTAAGTACTTGTTTCTTAAAATATTTTAGTTGTACTCTCAGGCATGATAAGAATTAATTATTAGATTCTTCGTTGCATATCAAAATCCTTATTTTGTCGAGGTGCGAAAGTTGTCAATAACCAACCCCCTCGCGGAACAATCATGTTCAATAGAACGTGTATTCCCTCATTATCCTCGCCCTGACCCGAGGAGGGGCCGGAGAGTGAGGATTTCGATTGACTGATGTATTTAAAGCATTGTAACACTTGTGTTCTTGGCGCTGAGGCAGGTGAACTCCAGCTAATTATCACGTCATTGTTTCTTTCTCGTTTTTATTTTTATTCAGTGTTTAACTATTGTGACCATCATTCTATCCAAACATTTAAACTATTATTTGTCAACTTTACTTTTGGTATCGATTATATTTACGAAGGTTTTCCTTCAAACTTAATGCAGGAAGGAATAATTTCTGCTGTTTGTACTTGTAAAGATCCACTCGCAATACTGAATATTACCGAGTGACAACAGTTATCTCCATCTCCTTATTTTCTTTTACACGAAAAGTAGAATACTTGACATTAACACTAAATTTTGAAAATTAATCAGTTTTCGCTGTTCGAAAAGTTAAAATAGTTAAGTTTCAATTCTTTCAACACACCATTTCCATTCGTTTACGGTCTAACACAGCAAAAAAACCAACAAAACTTTTTCCTAGCTTGTATAAAAACACTACTAGAGAGCTTTTGAAAGCAACAGACATTCTTGTTGTCAGCAGAGGACACAGTTTGTCTCCGTGTCGGTGTGTGAGAACTGCGAAGTTTTTTCATCAAAGTTATATCTTCAAGTACAAAACAATGTAAATCATTAACTTACAATTACTTTATGATTGACTTTTGCTCCAGGTTCTTCCCGTACAAGCAACCAATACACGGTCATTTTAATTGACTGGTAAAGAGCTCTTCAAAGTTTGTTTTCGCGCTATTTTACCCTGCTTACGTCCGTCGTGGTTGCGCGCACAGGTTAAAAATGGCGCCAAAAACGCCAATCTCGATCCAGTCCTTTCCGTTGTGAAGAAATATTCTGGCGCTTTTAAAAGCTCTCTAATGACAAAACTTTCTGTTCTCTTACTTCTAAACTTCTTTTGATACTTTGCAATCAAACAGCTCTTAAATCTTATTTTGAGTTTGATTGGAGAGCAAACTGCCCCATGCTCTTTCAACCAGAAATAAATTCTTTCAAAGTTTTGCAGTTCAGCTATGAAAAATTCCGCACGAGATTGACGCATACTTAGGAGCAGAATTTTTCTTCGGTTATTCGAATTCTAAACTGAGTCTCGTAGATGACAATACCTTTTATCTAAAACATAAAATAGCGATATAAGGTTTAAAAAACAACATTGACCCTCGCTTTTCGGATGCGACAATGAATCTAGTGAGAGTTTATTGGTGTAATATTGCTGTTAAAACGGATGTTCTCTTGCTGACAAACTTGCAAACTTTTACTGCAACATTCGCATTCTAATTAACAGCTTGAGGAGATAAAAAGTTGCTACGTAAACGAACGAGGTGCTTAATTCACTTGCTTACAATACTGGAAACCGTTTATGGCGACATTCCCAAATCTTCTACAATCTGTGTTTGTTTTACATCTGCAACTTACACATCAAGCAAGATTTGGAACTTGCTCCGCAGTCAAAATCCCAATGTTACAGAGGAAATTTAAAAGGTTTGACTGTATGATCAAATACACTGATATTCTACTACGTCTTGTTTTCGCACCATTCACCTTTTGAAGAGCTCAATAAACTGGTCAATGTTGAAATTTAAATTCAGCTGGAGTTCAAGGCTAAGGGAATTTCTCTCGTTTTATTCTCTTAAGCATCGGTACAAAGTTTATTATATCGAAAGTGCAAAGTTTGCTTACCCTCATGGCCTAGTACTTCAAAAATCTGATAAGTACTTACATAAGACTAAGTTTCTAACTCATGTTCTTGTTTCCAATTTACAGGAGAGACTTTGAGAGCTCTGTAATTCTTTGCTTAACAAGTTTTATTCTTTCAAAAACCGAAGAGTATTCTAAAAGAATCGCTATCTATTTCTTAAAGAAGAAAATGGTACTTAATCTTTTTTATAACCCAGGATTAAAAAATATACCGCCTTTGACCAACACAGATCGGGGGAATTTCAGTAGCTTCCTATTTTACTAAGCTTGCAGACAAGAAAACAGCAACTTCATTTAAAACTTTAGGAAAACTAGTGTTCTACGAAAATCAAATACAAGAAAACCAGCTTATATATGAAAAGGATCAAAATGTCAAAAAATGATTTTACGAAAGTCCAAGCTCTTCCAGTGTGGATTTCATCTCAGAATCCTGCAAATCAGACATGAAAGACAACATCACAGAAAGGAAAAACAAGTACATGAGCCAGGAACATACAACCAGGGTGGATTTAATTCAATGTTATGCCCGTGGGGAGAAGGAAGAGTAACAAGAAGTGTGGATTTGATAAAAATGCATTGCCCAGGGGAGTGGATTTTGACATCCGAAGCTCAAAAAGCGGCATGGTTTTGTCAACCAAAATTAAGACATTTTGACAAAATTTGATAGTCTATACGGAGATGAATTTTGGCAAAACTAATCAACTATCCTTGCCTCTGGAACACGATTTTTTACTCTCTTTTTGAGGGGAGGGATCGACATGTCAACCCCTTGGTCACCCTTCTCCACATGGGCACAGGATTGATAGGTACATTAGTAAGAAGAATTACAAACATAGCAGTCAATTAAGACTTATTGACTGGTCCCAATGGTCCACAGAACATGATGTTTGCCAAGGAGATCAGTCAATAAGACTAGTGTTTTATTATATAGCAAGTTCCAAAAGAAACAAAAAGTGAAAATTTACAATAAAAACGTGAAAAAAGAAAATAAAGAAATCGGCTGGGTTACAAAGGTCATGATGTGACATAACATTCACGACTTCTGGAAGTATTAATCCCCGGTGGTTAATGCATTAACCCCTGCTCAAACTGGTTCAAACTTGACAAACACGATTTTGTGGTAAACAGTCGGATTTCTTGCCTTTCACGTAACGTATTTTTAACCAATCAGATTCTGGAACAAGTAAACTTTGAAAGTTGCTATATAATAATGTAGAATACATCAAGTAGTAGAGGCTGTGCAGTACGTTGGCTCAGTATAGGTGCAGAGCATAGATAAGGTGAGGCCAGTGCAAGTAGGTAACATTGGAGGCAGACTACATGAGCCCCATCTCTTCCAATGCACTCCTTAGTTCACTCTCCTGTGAAGGAAAGCAAGGTGCAAGAAGTGAGGAAAGGCATTAGACAAAGCGGAAAGT
>JAOTRI020148958.1:0-10328 GCA_028564885.2 Zoanthus sanctaehelenae
AGAAGGAGAGTAGGAGTGTTGGTTTGGTGAAGGAGGATGCAATGAATCGAGCGAGATGGAGAGTGGGAGTGGGAGAGGTTGCTGGCAGAGTGGGGTAATTCCGACCACCCTCGTTTACGAGGATAAAACCGGATCAAAACTGGATTGATGATGATGATGATCTAGCGCACGCACACGCGCACGACTATTTTATCACGAAGAATCATTGTAACGGATTATATTGTTGTAACTTTAATTGGTATAGTTAACATTGGCTGATGATGATGTTTGAAACATCGATACATGTTCTATAAAATCAAAAGTGTTGTTTTATTTTTAAAATATCATAGCTTTTGTTTGATACCACAATTTGTTTAAATACCTTAAATATTTCGTATAGTTTAAGCCTTCTAAATTTTGCTCAAAATCAGGTCCATTTTTGGAAATTTTGCTATCGTCCCCCCCCTAGCTAACTAGCCAAAAATACTGTTTTTAAACCACTTTCGAAAAAGTATTATTTCTCGTTTCTTGTAATGACCGGTCACGCGCGCAACCAGAAATTTTAAAGAAGTAATACAATAAATAAAAGGGCCATATAATGAGTAACTTTTTAACAAATCATAATTGTGATTTTGTTCAAATCGCTCGTGGCTTCGTTTGAACACGAACTTTAATGCGCGCTACGGAAAATTTAAAATTACTTTCGATTATGACAAATATCGTAAAAAAGCCATATAATAAATTAATAACTTATTAACCTCGTCCGTCCGGTCATTACAGGGAAATTTCAGACTTGATATATTGACCTTGCAATTGCGCGGTCAATACGAGGCAAGACCTCTGGGTTTAAGATTTTCCTGCAATGACCGCATTCTTGGTTAAAAGGTAGTATTTGTATTTATTTTATGATTCCGTATATACCCTTTTACTAACTCAATAATGTTCCCAACGGGCTTAAATCAATATTATCTCTGAATTTTACAGTTTTGTTTTTATATTTTTCTAGCCATCAGTTATTAGCTTCCATAAAGCCTTTGATGTCGTCTTCATTGATTCTTCTGGATTCCTCAATTTGTGTTATAATATGACGTCTTCACAGTTCTACAGGGTAAGAATTAAATTAATAACATTACTATTTCTCAAGTTTTAAGTTTTTCGATGCACTCAAGAACAAGTGCATTTGTATGTACACATATAGATTTACACGCCAGAAACCGTATGATTGTGGTGAAACCTACGTATCAACGCTATATCAATGCTTTCTCAGCATTAAATACTGTACGTTTGAATAGATTTGAAACCATGTTTCAAGGATCATATAAAGTGCATTCTGTTTACCCTAAAAGCATCAGTATTGGTAAGATGCTGCTTTTCAACCTACTCTTTCATGTGATGATTTCAGACAATCGATTGATTAAACTTAAACGTATCCCAGCTCTCTGCGCATTTTCGGAATTTCCTATTCTGTTAGAAGTAGTTAAAGCTTATAGCTTTTATTTTAGAATGTAGCTGGTGTGAAAAACACTTAAATGCTGACTGTGACATAGAATTTCAACATTTTCCAGTTTGAGTTATTACACGATATTAAATACAAGGAGAAATTCGGAAATACTCCGAGTTCTAGACATTAATATTTTTACAGTATCTTTAATCATTTATTCTAGTATAATTGTTTTTAAAAACATTTCTATTTCTCTATTCTCAACTAAGTACCTTATGCTCAATAATCTCAAGTCCTGAATAGAAGGAGGAGGAACAATCTGTAAGAGGGATTTGGAAATTGTCTGAATTAAAATATCTGGTTGGATTTCAAGGAAAAACGGACAAGGATTGATTTCATATAAAGAGTGGTTTTCCAGCGGTTTCTGATAATAGGTCATCCATTTCTTTTTCCAAACTTGGCGGAGTGGACATTGCTGGAATAAGCATCGCTTACTCTATTGCTGCCTTTGAGCTTAGAACGTAAGAAATTTAACTGACAAAAAGTGTTATCCGATGCCGTTTATATACAAAGATTTCACACTTCAAGATTGTTCGAAATAATGTAATTCTTTCTCTATTTTCAGGAATTTTTACTTTTCTTTGTAAACGGGTGTTTGCAAAATGAAAACATTGGTTCGCAGGTTTTTAATTAACAAATAGACCTCAAGGATAATGGCCTTTGTCCAAATGGGCTATTCAAACTCGTAGTCTGTGGCTGAGAGGTTTAATTTTCTTAGTATAAACCTACTAATCAGTCAAAAATGTACAAATTACATAATCGATTAGTAAAATCACTCATATTAGTAGTGTGATTCGGGCTTCTACTTTGTGTTGAAGACACAGATCATTGAACTAATCAAAAGAAAAATAAAGCTTACTTTATTCTAAATTCAACCAATCAGAAACGTTGTTTAATTCTGTGTGCTCTACCCGAAGTTATACCCAGATCCGCCATCTCTTCTCTACTAGTAGGCTATCACAAATAGACCTGTAATAGAGCAGCCAATCAGAATGCAGGATGCGTGTTAGACTGTTAGTAGTTTTCTACTAACTAGTAAAACATTGTCAAGGAGGCATCTCTTATATAAACTTGAAAGTATTAGTGTATCTTGTATCAATAATAAATTATTTGGTCTTGTATTTCAGTTGCAACATGAAGCAAGACTATCGTTGGAACACTTGGACAGTCCTCATCAGGATGGCTTTGAGTTACTTTTTATGAAACAAGTTTCGTTCAAACTCAAGTTTGACCAGTTCTGCATGTAAGTCGTAAAAATATTGTGGCACATTTAAAATACTTTGTTTTTAAACCACAGTTAGTGGCCCTTCATAAAAGATTTTAAGTTTTTAAGAAAAATAATCTTGACCAGATACGAGTATAGGATAAATACGAACATTGTTGCTCATGCAAAAGTGAGGACCAATAACGTCCAATGAAATATTTAGGTGGTCAGCAAAAAGAGCGTGGGGTGGGTATGTAAGTCTGCTTGTTAGGAGATCAGCCATCAATTTGTAATTGCGTGGGATATCGTTAATATTGCATGACAAAAGCCTGTACAAACAGTTGCCTGCAAATGCGACTTTGCCCATGCGCTTTAAGTACTGTCTGGCGGAGTTTTGCTGCATATATATATTTATGACGCTACTCCTAGTCATCAATGATAAAACAATTATTGGACTAGCAAAATATTGTGATTTGTCTTGAATCTGCTCGCTAGTTACAAATCGCGATATTTTGCGTCACTTAGTCCAATTATTGTTTAATATTTACGTTTTTCCCGTACTTTAAAGTAACTTTAATCATCACTTTACCGGGTTATTTACGTTGCAGGTTTAAAGACATGTCAACTCTTTACCCAATTACTAAAAGACCAGACCTTGAAAAATCACTGTTGGACCAGGGAGGAGACTGGACACCAGTGGTTACTGATTGGTTAACTCATCTTATTAAAAAGGGTCTGGGGAAGAGGGTTAAGATGGTGTTTCCTGAACCACAAATTCCCATGCAGGTGAGAGTGGCGTGATATCTTTCTCGAGTTAACTAAATTACATTTTAGTTCAGTCCGAAGTGTAAACTTGAGAATATGTTACCTGTCAATTAATGAGTTTTGTTGAGAAAAGTTTTATGGACGTTAATAATAAATGGCGACCATTTTAATATTCTTCTGTTTTCATTCAAGTCATCCTCACTAGCCCTCGTGTTTGAGGAGAAAATTCAAAAGAATATCTTACCCTAAACGACGTTACTGAGGCAAATGTGAATGACGACAAAAGAATACTTTTCGGTCCAATAATTTTTTTTTTCAAAATAAACTTGTTATCTGAAGGTCATCTATGCCTTAAAAGGCCTGAAATTTAAATATTACGCTCATTAAAGTTTTTCATCCTATGAAATCAAAACTTTAATGGTAAGAAGTAAATATACCAACATCGGTTGGTCAACTTCTAAACCCCAGAATTACTGGGATTTTATATTAATGTTGGGGGACTTTTAATTGCGTCAGTGGGTTTTCACTGCTTATTGCTTATCCAACAGGTAAGTAATTACCAAACCATTTGCTAACAACACCTTTTATTACTTAGTGCAAAAATTATTTTTGTATTAAAATTTACGCTACTTTTCGAAATTTTTTATTCAGCTTTTATCCTTTGTTCAGCTTTTTGTTGCTCAAAAAAATTGTGAGTGTAATTTAATCTCAAGAGAGGAAGTCGTTTAGGAGTATACAAATGTCTTTAAAGGTGTGAACAGGTTAAAAGTACATTTGAAATTTTTTATTTCTGTTTCATTTTATCTTTACAAAGTGCATGGTTTTTAATCAACAGTGGCCCGTTAATAAATCTCCTCCTCAACATAGTAGGGACAGTGTCATCATTGGACTGCTGCTGGACGCTGACAATGCGCAGAATGTTTTGGATTCAGGCCCAGCTGCCAATAGTCCAGATGTGAGTTATGTAGATACAAGTCTCATAATATTTTTGTGGGACTAGTTATGGCGGGTATAATTTAGTGCATTTTGTATAATTTATACCTAACAAGTGAATAGTACTTTTCGCGCACGTTGATTGGCTTACCCGGAGGTGATTATGTTTGTACTTTGCACATTGCGAATGAGAATTAAAATATTCAGTCAAGTTTCAACTAGAAACATTGTCACTTTTTTCTTAATTTTCAGTCGATCTAAGCCTTGTTGCTATAAAGCTACTCTTATAAAAGAGCGTGTAACACCTAGAGATGTAAAGCAGTGCTAAACTGAAATACTATCATCATATTGTTGTAGGGATGGGGTTGTCTGAATTTTTTGAAAGAGTCATTCTATTCTGATTCTGGATTACTAATTCTGATATCAGAATAGATTAAGTTAGCCGGAATAATCTGGAATACTGGTGCCATTCGCACTAACCTAAAAGGCAATAGCAACAACAGCATCAAAAATGGCGGAAGACCGGCTCGAAAGCAAAGAAAACGTCGAAGTGATTGTACTGCTTACTCCAGAACTACAGCATTCCGCTGATCGGAAGTGAAAATTATCGCTCGCAATTAAAATTACCAAAGGTAACCCAAGCTTATGATGAATAATACATTAACCTAACGCTCACCGTGTCGTCTTGATGTTCTCAGTAATCCATTGACCCAGTTTCGGTTTTGTGTTAGTCAATATTACTCCGACGAAGGACTAACGTCCGAAACGTCAGTAAGTATTCTTTCTTTTATACGGTGTACATTTTATATATTTATTACCAAATCGTTTCTTTACAAACACCGACGCAGCTCAAACTAGTTTACCGCGAGTTAGTTTTCTCTTTCAATATTGTCAATAATCTAACACAAGTCAAATAAACTTTAACGGAATTCGCCGAAACTGGATCAATGGATTATTGAGAACGTCAAGAAGAAACGATGAGATTTTCTCAATCTTTAGTCGGATTAAAATGAAAAAATACATTACTTTCAAAACTCCATACATTCTCTCTAGATTTCTATACTAAATTATTCTATGGCTAATATATTACTTATCATAAGCTTGGGCTGCCTGTGATATAACATGAACAACACTTCTTTTTGTAATTAAAATCCAGCAAATCTAGATTAATCCAAAATGTATTACTATTCTACCCTAATTGTTATTCCAGGTAGTTTGCACAGTCTTGTGCCCTTACCATAATTGTTTTCTCAACTTTGTCTTAAATCATCTGAGGTGAAATAGAATAATTATAGATAAATTCCGTTTATTTGCCAAGTTGTAGAATAAACTGGATTAAAGGGCTAAAAATACAATAAATATATAGTTAAGACTAATACTATCATAACAATAAAAAATATCCATAACTATTATATACATATCTGTTATTGAATGAAATAAAGGAGCTAAAACGCTGTGTCCGGTAGTAATTCTTATCAGCTTAAACTATAGTTCTGTTGTTACAGGCGGACCGCAGGTTATAACTATGCTCACTACTTACAGTTTTAAAGTGTATGCATCGGATATTATTATTTTTGACTATTATTCGGTTTCTACCCGAGGAAAACGATGGTGATGTTCTATTTTGACATACCTCTTCTTTAGCCTGTTTTTCATCTTCAAAATTTGTAATATTCTCGAATTTGACGGCCTTGGCCGAGTATGTAGAACTTGGTGCCTAATGACGCCAAATTCGGAACCACGATCATCGGTTGTCAAAACATTAATTTCAGTGACTTACCTGTATAGTCGGATTTTTATCTTAAAATTTTTCAAGATTTTGTTTTTACTGTTTCAATGAAATCTAACAAAGAAACAATGGATGGAGTGGTAGCATATTCCGAGTTTTCTGTCATCAGAATCGAATGTAGAACCCAGGATCGAAGCTGTCAAACTCCCTAGTAAGCTCCTTCGAAAAACAATGCTTTGAGGCTTAAAAATGATAAGAAAAACGTTTTGTATCGAGAAGTAAAGTTCACTATCGTTTTCTTTAGGCCAAAAACGTTTTAATGGGCCTAACATAATTAAATCCGATATATACACTTTAAGTTTAAGGAAAGTAATGAGACATCTTCCGAATGTATTTACTACAGAGCTGGAATCGTTTTTGTTTAAGATTACCAAGATTGGTTATATTAAGACTATCTAAATGATTATGACGTGAATAGATAATATATAGATCCCTTTTAGTTGTTGTTGTTGAATCTGAATTGTGATCTCTACTGATGAGTACTTACATGTAAAGTGTTCGGAGTCCTTCAACTTATTATTGAAATCTAAGTGTAGAGTATCTAGCTATTGAGGATTAATACACCAATTATGTATGTTGGTCTCTTTCATCTTAAGGCATCAGAGTTCCGAGCGTTTTGGGGGAGCAAGTCTGAATTAAGGCGATTTCAAGACGGTTCCATTTTAGAAGCTGTTGTTTGGCCCTGTAGTAACGTGGCTGAGAAACGCGTTGTTTGCAGCCAGATTGTAAGACATCTTCTTCAAAGGTATCTAGATTTTTGAACTTTATTCTTTTTGTATAATCTGTATTAGAAAAATATAATATTTTGTTATATCATGACGATCTACCGTTTAGCTGTAAGAGAATGAAATGCATCTTGTCAATCTTCTGTAAGAATATTACAATGACCTTTTATTTTGGTAAGCTTGATGTTGATAATTTTAACCCTTACAATGTATTTTTATCAAATTCTTGACCCTGATATTGTTTATTTTAATGAAGTTAAATTGATTTAATTGTAAATTTGAAGCTGAAGTAAAAATAAAATTCAAAGATAAAAACAGCTTTAAAAAACGCAAACATGGCGTTTCCCGTTATTTTTCTTTCCAGTGGAAGTAACTGAGCTAACGTTTGCTTCGAATTCTTTTGTGGCTCCTTGGTCCTTGGTGATTTTTTCGAATACATTATGGTCATTTCTCCTACCTTGTTTCGTTTTTGAATAAATTTAGAAGCAATAAAGTTAAGAGCAATGCAGTGCGGCATTAGTCTTTCAGGTTTTACTTTATGTGATTGAATATAATTATATTGCACGTTAGTTAATTCCTGCTTATATGCCAAAATGGTTCAACACGGTTTTAATGTATTTAACACCATGGAGCACGCTTGAGGGAAAGTTTTCAATGCAAGTTTATTGAACTAACCCTTCTAATTATCAATCAATCAATCAATCAATCAATCAATCAATCAATCAATCAATCAATCAATCAATCAATCAATCAATCAATCAAATTTTGATCCGGGTGTATCCCAGTAAACGGAGGTGCTGGGTATACCCCATTTTGGTGCATTCTTTCCAATTCCCACTCTCCATTTCGTTTGATTCATGGCATCCTTTTTCTACAAACCAAAACTCTTGCTTTCGTTATGAACTTGTGTTTTCCACATCTTGTTTAGTCGCCCTCACTTACTTTTGCCCTTCTTTTCAGACTCAAATGCTTTTCTCAGAGCATTTCAAATATCCTTCTGCAACTCATTCCAGTACTATTTCTGTTTTTAATCTGAACCGCCTTTTCCTTTAATCTCTACATTTTGTCCTCTGTCGGCAATAATGAACATTGAATAAAATAAAAAGATAGACGATTACATACCAGTGTTCCAGCTATACTCCAGGTAGTATCGCCATACAGTTAACATTTTGGTCAGCGGGTTTTCAAAGTCTTTAAAATTAAATGCCAGTTGTGTATCACAAAAACGTTTTAAAATTGTTAAAACTTGTGAACAAAAAGATGTGTGTTAAGAAAATTGGAAAAAAATGTGTTTGAAAAAAACAAACTGTTCATCTGCTTACTGACTAATGACCACAATACTGAACATTTATTGTGCAACCATTCAGCACAGAAGAGTGAAATATGGCTCCAGCGCTGCTGACATGACTCTGCTACCTCTTTGCTGAGATCCTGATACTCGAAGCTGTTTTATGGGGTCAGTTGTCGATGCATGCTCGTTCCTGATACCTGCTAACTGGCCACAGAGTTCTTGCATGGCCTGTAAGTTCCGATATTGTTACAGGATCAAACTTGCTTCTCAAGCGCTGAGTTGCTGTTTTGCGCCCAGTTGATGGAGCAAAGTGGCCCTCGTTCTTAATTCCTGCAGTTGTAGTCATGTTTTTCATAATTAAATTTATGCCTTCCTTCTTCAACGGCAATTTTTTGTACCACACGTTGGTTTTTGGTGAATCACTTGCCTGAAGGTAAAAGTTGTCAATGCTTTCTGGTGGGTTACTTATAAATTCTTTGAGTGCTTGGTATGGATCTTTTCTGCCACCGTCAAGACCAAATATCTTGTTGCTATATTTTCGTCTTTTTGCTGGAGTTTCAGTTTCACCATTTCTGGTTTTTGTTGACCTTTCGCCAAAAGTGCGAGCCTTTGTCAACAAAGTCTCAAGTTTACAGTCGAGGTGCTCTTTCGTGGCTCGCATTCCCAACATACGAGTGTTGTTCCACCTCACCAGGTTTTGCAGTTGCCGAAACGTTTCTAGACCAATTGCTCCACTTGACCAGAGTTTTTCAATCTGCTCCTCGTCGAGTGGATCACAGGCATTTGGACGGTTTCCTTTCCCTATAGACTTGAGCTGTTTTCGTTTTGAAGAGAGTTTCTTCAGGTACTCTCCAATGTCGAAGCGCTCGCCCTCAGATTCTGGTCTTTCCAAAAAATATCTTCTTAGCCCATTCCGGTAAGTAGTGAGTGTTCCTGGCTCGTATTCTTCACCTTCTTTTCCCTTTTTTGTATCTCTGATTTCTAGGAAAAAGTGCTTCAATATATTGTTAGCTGTTTGCTTTGTAATTGTGGAGAGACTGAGCGGTTTCCCGTATCGTTGTATATGCCAGGTCATTAGCCGGCGAACTGCTGTATTAGTTCCTCTCTCAGTGTTAAAAAGCTTTTTACCTTGTTGCAAAATCTTCAATATCATTTCCCTCCAATGGAACAACTCAAACTGGCATTGTTTTTAAACTGTTGTTCTTGTTGCTTTAGGTATTAATTTGAAAATCGTCCATACTCTCACTGATGCTACTCGAAGTCTTTCGGAAGTCATCATAGTCAAAAATTAATTTAAAACATGGTAGCTCGTCATCATTGTCTGACATTTTCCCTCAAGAAATGTAGAAAACACTGAATATGTTGCAGAAAAAAGCCTTACAAAATAAAATGTACAACGCAAAATAGCAATTAGTTTGTGTTGCATAATTTTTTTAAAAAGTCTGCCATGAGTGATACGCAAGAGCTTATGTTACTGTGGAAACGGGACAGGTATCGAGAAGTGACTATTCAATCTCACAATTTTCGGCCATAGTATTTATGTATATTTTAAGATTTAAAAAAATCGCGATACAAAACTAATTGCTATTTCGAGCCGGTGATTCCACATTATATTGCTGCCGCCGCCACTCCGCCAATATTAATAAAATTATTGAATATATTTTCTCCCAACTAGCCAGCTATATAATTTTTAATCCCCGGCTCAAAATAGCAATTAGTTTATATTAGTACCAAAACGTCCAAATTGGCCTCAGTTTTGGTACGCAGTGCATGCATATGTGTTAGGTAAAAATCTTCTGAAACAACCATCCTTTTACATTATTGTCTAGGCGATGAATAAGTAACGTAAGTCGCTACTTGCAATGCTTTTCGGCACATTTACCGTAGATGTTAATATACAGCTAAAAACTAACAAATGCTCAGTATGAAGCAAAAATGCTATTTCCAAGATAACAGATCATTGTATAAAGGTTAAGATTTTTCCATTTAAAAAGTTTTTCATTTCAGTGGCACTTTTAAAGTGTCCGGTTGAAACGGCCTGGTTAGCCCAGTTGGTAAGGCGATAGTCTGCTGTGCGGGAGGTCTCGGGTTCGATTCCCGGCCGGACCACCACTCAGGGTCTTAAAATAATTGAGGAGAAA
>JAOTRI020148969.1:0-10326 GCA_028564885.2 Zoanthus sanctaehelenae
AATCATAATCTTGCGCAGGCGGAAAAAATCTCGATTTTGTGGTTGATCCAAATCGACGACATCTTGGATTTCTCCGAGCGGGTCTGAGTTCCTTTCCTGAGCAGGCGGAAAAAATCTCGATTTTGAGGTTGATCCAAATTGACGCCACTGATCTTGAATTTCTCTTGGAGAGGGTCTGTGTGTGGGTCGTTTCAGCCAATACGGTATGTAAGCTTCCCATGAAATTACACAACAGTTTATTATTTGACTTCTTGTTTGTGTGTTAACTGTTTTACACAGAACTAAGTTCAATCCCTCTACCACGGTGCTGGAAAAATCACCATCCTATCCAACCTTTAAACTATTGAACGCACTTCACTAATCTAGATTACTACTAGTGTATTATTATGTGATAACTCTGGACAACCGTGAACCGGGCCATGTTAGTGGACTGGTAATGAATTCATCAACATGGCAGATGGTAGTGGCCATGTGAGCGTAGAGGCAATGTTCAGAAAGGTTTTTTACTAAGTTTCCTTTATTGAAGTGACTTTATTCGTTGCAAACTTTGGTTACCGTCAAATAATATAAATTTAACGTTACCGTTAACCGTATCCAAACCGTAATCGCGGTTTCTTTGTATAAATAAATGTACATTTATTTATACAGAGAAAACCGCGATTCAAAAAAATCGCGTCCCCAAGTTTAATCAGAATAATAACCCCACCAGAAGTAAACAACACAAGTTTGGCATAAAGTAAGTCGTTTTTATTCATAGTTGTTGTAATTTTAACTGCCTCCATGTATGTCTAAAAAGCTCCATACAAAAGCTTTATGTTTTATTTGTTGTACATAGATAGTGCTTGGGCTGCCTGTGTTGTAAAGTACTTTTTTAAAAAAATTTTTACAAAGTATACAAAACCAGGTTGAAGCTGAAAACTTTGCAATCAAGACTGAAAACTGACGGCCGTTGTGGATCTTTGTTTACGAAAGCATTAATGTTCTGAATTTGGCAAGAGCTGAACATGCCACCACTACCAAGGTTTGAAATGATGAATTTTGCTAGCGCTGAAACTGTTGCTGCTGGAACTGCTGTGTAGTTGGTTTACTTGCTGCAGAAATAACCGACACTTTAAGTGGTTCTGATGGAATGACAAGAGATTCATCCAGTAACGAAGGGCTTGAAATGCTTTGGAAGGAATTAAAACGTTGTGAACAAGACATCCGAACACTGGCAAAAATGACTTCAAAATGGTTTCGTGTTGATTGTTGTAGTGCCTGGTGCCCTCTGCGTTGCGGTGTGTAGGTTTCTGACTTGTTTTTTTAATTGTTGTAAATGTTCAGTGAATCACAATAAATTACTTTCAGTCTCACTCCTCATTTTGTGATGTTCTTCGTTGCTTGTGCCTCGGCACGATGAAAACTAGATAATGTCGAGGTCGTACTTGGAGAGCTCGACAAAAAGCGAGTTTACGACAGTTTTCGCTTCTTTTGGTTTTTCAAAACATTCTGCTGCTTTACAGAGAACCCCATCACAAATTTTATAAAATATTTTCCGCCATCTCAATAAAATGCTGGCAAAGGGGAATGCCGTTTGTTTCAACCGTCTCTTCAAAGTGCTCTATTTCGCCTAAAAGTCATAAAAAATTTGTGCTCTAATGCTTTTATGATATAGAAAAAAACCCCGGCAAAACAAGCAAGCGATAACCATGACATTATCGTTGTAGTAAAGCATAGATTTGAACCAATCAGAGCGCGCGTAAGCTCCAATCTATATTATAAATATAATTAATAATTCTTGCGTAGCGTGCGTCTATCGTGTTATGATGCAAGAAATAGCGACTTTATGAGTTTACCGAGTTCTATTAAATTTTCAACCTCGAATATTGCGTTTCTAGCATTCTGATTGGTTCACTCAATTTCGGTTATCAGCTCATATACCGAATGACCATATATGGAAACTAACAAAAAATCTTCTTTATCAATTTATTAAAAGTTTTTTGCTATTTTCAAGTATCCAAGGGTTGGGAAAACTCATGAAATTTAATGAAACAATTATTCCATTCGTGCTTGTTGGATATGAGATGATTATAGCCAACTCATATCCAATGCGCGTTTTTTGAATAATTGTTAAATACAATGAGCCAGGTCTGTTGACCCAGCATCACCAGAACTATTGTAAGTAGATAGATAGATAGATAGAATTTATTTAACGTGGAAAACAACACTTAGCTAGAAAGCTACTTCACAGGATGTCCACAGTGCTTTGGCAATTCTTCCACCTTTCAACCAGTACAAACGCAAGTCTATGTATACTAATTAGCATTGAAGTTTTTGAAAGTTGTAAAATGTATATTTGTTTTTACACATGTATGTATCTATATATCTATCAATCCCTCTACATCAGCATGTCTGTCTGTTTTCTAATGCAATTTTACGTGTTAAAGACATTTATATTTTCTAGCAACATTAGAGTTTTTAACCCGACATTTTGTGGAAGTGACACTATGTCAAAGTCTAGGCTGTGTTCATTTCTAACTTTAATGATCACTCTTACCTTAATGATTTGGAATTTTTCTTTCTGTAAGTTTTTTTAAAATAAGTGAGGTACTCAAAGGAAGTAAACATCAGTTGTTAATTTTTCTACTTCTAAAGAGTTTACTTTTTGCAGCAATAGACCATTTTACAGTTCCTGAAAGGTAACCAAACTTCTACAAACTGAGGCTTAGGGTGGCCTGACACAGTTAGAGAAGTTGAAATAATTATCATAAGAAAGGCTTTCACATCTCTTACTGTGTTAGGTAACCCTAAGCCTCAGTTTCATGTAGAAGCTTGGTTACCTTTCAGGAACTGTAAAATGGTTTTATTTATTATTGTTCAAAAGCCAAAGAAGACTTGTTTAGGTGCAATTGTTTTTGAAGGTGTTTAGTAAGCTAAGTGTCTTTGTTTTTCAGGATAAGAGTAGTATTCCCTGGTGGCTTGGCTTAAGTCCTAGAGGTATCGGAGTTTATGATCATGATGATAAAATCAAACCAAGAAAGGTAATATAATTATAATATTATTTAATCAACATAGCTATATTCATCAGCTTGCCTGTGTATTTAAGTTGAAGTTTTGTCTCATGAAATAGACTTTTCAAAAATCTACAGCTGTAACTTGTACACCTTCACTTAATCTTAAAAATGCCAAAGCTGTAGAATTAAGGTAAGTAAAAACATAGAACATATAGAATAGAATAATTTTTTTTTCATATCATGAGCACAAAAAGAATTAAATTGAACGCTGGGACACAGACAGAGTTTTCATTAGCATACAAAGGGTAGGTGGGCACTTTGTTAGCCTAATGTTTTGAAGATATTTACGTTATGGGGTTATCTATCTTGTTCCACAAACATTTCAAAAAATAATTTACAGGTTGTTTCAGTTTGATTTAGCTTCTTTGAAGAGGCTGTTTTCATAATGAATACAATTAATGTAAAATTAGCTGTCTGCTTAAATAGTTTTGATCTTTAAAAGCATCCTTCACCTCAAGTACACAAGTTTATTGATAAAAGTAAACACATACTGATACCCAGGTCCCAGCTACTAACAAAAACCCTACATACAGTACCCTATGGAATGCACGTTTGTAGTAACAGTAAATGTCACAGCTACTAACAAAAACCCTACATACAGTACCCTATGGAATACACATTTGTAGTAACAGTAAATGTCACAGCTGCTATTTGGAATTAATAATCTGACCAGAAAGTATCCAGTTTGTTACCAGCAGGTCATTAAAATTCATTAGTGTAAGAGTTATTTATTTTGCTTTTTGCAGAATTAAAGCTTTTAAAAAGGTCTTAAATATGTAAACAAAAATTTGGAGGTCTTAAAAAGGCCTGCAAAATCTTGGTATAGTACTGGCGTATAATAACAAATTTAACGGTCGTTCACTTCTTTAAAGTTTGTGGCCATATGATCGTGACCGTGCATAGACTGCGCACGCTACACAACTCTTAAGTCTGTTATTGATTATCTGTCATAAAGCTTATTGATGTTTGTGAAGATGCGACCTTGTTTCCATGAAAAGTGTTTATTAGCAAGGGGTCCTATTTCTGTTTTTGTATTGATCTTAAATTTTTTGGTTTTTTGCATTAGATTGTATTAAAAAGGTCTTAAATTTGTTGGCTTCTGATCTTCAGGAACCCGGATTGCCGCATTGCAAAACGCACTGAGTTTTGCATGGAGTTGTAATCTTGAATCATGTCTGTAAAGTTGAATATATGTGCATTACTTTGACTATAATTTTAAACTATTTAGACCATTTGTATAAATTTTATGTATATAATTCAAGAAAAAGAAGATGTTCTCCTTTAATTGTCAAATGTTATCGTTTGGTTGGAAATCTAATGTCAGTAATATTATCTAACAGGTATTTCAGTGGAATCAAATTGAAAATATCTATTTTAGAGACAGAAGGTTTTCCATTGAAATAAGAGAGTCTTACAGGTAAGGTTTGTCAAACGACACATGGATTAACAAAACTTAAAATACTTAAGTACCGTATTAAATCATTATTAGTTAATACATATATCTTATTGAAGGGCTCGTCAAAATACACAGTACGAGTAAAAATATCAACCATACTACATACTAAACTGTCTAATAAGTAATTTATTATCCAATTTTTTTATTGAAGAAAAAATAAATATGAAATACCCTGACACGTGCGGTAAACACATTTTCTGGAGTGCGAATATTGCTTTTAAAAAATATACAATACGGCCGGATATGTGTACTCACCCGAGATCCTCTTATGGTGTTATTTTTATGGTTATTAGTGCAGTTGATTATCCAATTTTTTATTCAAGAAAAAACAAATATGAATTACCCTGATACGTGGGGTAAACACATTTTCTGGAATGCGACTATTGCTCAAAATGTACAATACGGCCGGATATTTGTACTCACCCGAGATCCTCTCGTGGTGTTATTTGTACGGTTATTAGTGCAGTTGGATAATGGATTATGTTAATCCTAAGCTATAACAAACTATAAACAATGAAAACAAACTTGCAGTATAATGATAATACAAAATTGTTCTAACAGCATTCTCGTGTGTCTACGTTATTGGTGTTGGCTGAAAGAGTAAGAAATCATTGACAATCTAAGACTAAGTCGTGTAATTTAATGGTTGCATTGAGAAATAGCGTTATTTTATATATCAGTTTTAATCTTTCTGCTATTTTAACTTGAATTACAAATTTTGCTTTTTGAAGTACAGCTTTTCCCTTTTTTTCAGGTATGAATACATTAATCGTAACAGGTATTGTAAATTGCCGTCTTCATCTTGTTTATTTTGTACATTGTTCTTTAGATGATGCACTATAATTGATGAAATAAAGTTTTAGTCGTCACATTGACTGTTCAGGTCCTGCTGTGGTTTTAGAATAGATAGTTGTAAGAACTCTTCAGGAAAAATTAAAACCTTTTGTATTAGTCATTGAAGTTTCGTGAACAATATAGTACTTGGATGCCTCTTTACACATCAGTTTTGTACGTTTCTAGTTACTATAATTTTTCTAATTCCATTGATTAAAGCAATTAACGACTGTTTTTCATTTTCGGAAAATTTACTGGATAAATGCATGTGTAACAGTTTCTTTGTTTTAAAATTTGTGTTGTGTTGAGCTGAATTTATGTTTTGGGCTTTCCATTTGTTATAATTGATTAGTCTGCTTTGTGAAATGAATTTTACCACCCATTATACAAATTGTATCCTTAAAACTTTTGAATAGAAAGAAGGACTAGGAAAGTGTAAAAGCCGTAATATTCCTTTATGATTCCAAATTGCTGTAAGCTTGCTCAGAGCAACAGCATTATTATTTTGGTAAAAGCCGACATATTCCTTTATGATTCCAAATTGCTGTAAGCTTGCTCAGAGCAACAACATTATTATTTTGGTCTCAACGGTCGGTGATTAAGATTGCTTCCTTCATTACCCCTGCAGGACGCACTCTCTGTCGCGTAAAGTGACCTCTCCATCCAGTATGATGATTCATGCCTGGCTGTCGAGTACCTCAGCTCAAGCAAAAGCTATGTGGACTATGGCAATAAACCAACACCAGTTTTACTTGGATAAAAGAGTTGCTGAGGTAAGTTTAGATTCATCCGACTTTTGCTGCTACAGAACTGAAATATATATGTTTCCTACAACAGCCAACAATATTTGTTAGCTGTAAAATTGTCATTAAACAGAAGTTTTGAGCATAGTAGAGTGTGTGACTACGTCGAGGATATGTCAACAAATAAGAATTAAATTGAAAACAAACGAAGGGAACAGCAAAAGAACAGCTGTTGTTTGCTTTTTGTCACGCAGTTTATAACCGAGCCGTTATTGATATTCATGAAAATGGCTTTGAGCCAGAACTACAAGAAATACCTCACATTGTGTCGTACTTGATACTGGCCTTAGAATAGTTGCCAAGTTCGTTTTCTGACTTAACCTGATCGTCCATAATACTCATCTTAGCATGCTTGTAATGTCAACCTGCGTGCCAACCAAACACAACTTAAAGTTTTTAATTTTAATTCTTTAAAAGAATTATGTTTTGTTAATACTTTTTTATTATCTCTGCATAAATTGCTTATAGTAAGTAAAAACAGGTGCTATATTCCTATATCACCGTCAGTCTAATTGTTTGTAGTCCAATATCATGCTCACATTGAGTTTTTAATCTATGTTGATTTGGTACAAGATCCCTGGAAATCACAAAAGTCTCTTTCCGATTGTGGTTGACTTCATCGATATACTATTATATCGTTTTGATGTGAAACCTTAGCAACCTAGAGTGTCATTGCGGAAAACAACACTTTTTAAATACTGAGTTAATCTTCACGGCTTTAGTCACCTATACTTCATCCGAAGCTCGGCATTGAGTTGTGTTTCACAATTACAAACACTCGGCCTCATTTCCGCTGCCTAGCCTCAAAAGGAGTTTATGTATTTTGTTCCTGCATATTTGTAGTAGTGACATTATCCATTTTGACGTGATTTGTTATCTGTGATAATTGACAAAATACTCATACGGTATACTCGTACAGTTAGGACTGGGAACTAGTGGGTATGATGAATATGATACCAACATTGGGAACGATGAACCCTATCTTAATATGAATAGAACGAAGAATAGACGTTGAAAATAGTTAGTAGATATGTTTCAACAAACATTTGGAATTATCAATTATCTTCGATTTTTCAGAGTAAGTGTTAGGAAATATATGTGTTAAGAATCTAAGTGAAAACCACTGGTAGGTTTTAGAACCTTTTTTTGTGTTAAGCAACAAAAGGTTTTATCGGAGTTACAGTTTGGCAAAAGTTGAAGAAAAATACAAAAATAGTTTCATCCAGAAATCAACAAAAAACATAACGTTTTTAAAAAGCCTTAGCTGAAGAAACAGTATTCTTCTATGAAAAAAAGTATTTTGTTTGATTTTGTTTACTAAAACATCAGTTGCATCTGGATTAAGCCTGAAAATATAGCAGGCATTTGGCAGACAATGCTTCAATCATAAATCAAAGGTCAATTTTTAATTGTATGAATTGATTTCGAGCCGGAATTAGCGCTTATTTGTCACTCTTAAGTCACTTCCGACCAATAGAGTAATTAACAAATGTGTACAGCGCTTCCTGTTTCGAGCCAGATGGTAAATTATAAACAGAAATCATTTGAAAGTATTTCACTTGGGGTATGTTTTAACTGCGTGTCGCAAACTAAAGCACATATCTTGTAGACGGTCATTAACAAGACGATACCATTACTGTTCAATAGCTGCACGATATAGCTTGCTTCAATAATGATCTGGCGGTTAAAGGAAGATATTTCATTGTTACCGGTCCGAGACTCCACATCAATGCGGCTACGTCATCCTTCAAATACGTAAAACAGTTACGCACCCCTTCCGGGGTTTTCCACAAACTCTGCTCAATGTTTCTGTCGTGATTGTGTATCCGACACACTGAAAAATGTATCATCTAAAACAAGCCACACCATTTTGACGCTATTAAACCATTCTATTGACACTCAGTTTTGCTTGCGGAAAATCGACTGCTTTCTTTTCATTTTGCTGTGTGGGTATTTTCCTCATGTTGTTGAAATCAGAGCCAGTGGACCAAGTAGAAGTCGCTGAGGTGACCAGTCTTACATCCTCGCAAGATTTCATTTCAAACGAGGTAAACACGACATACTTTCACTGCATTTTATCAGTTTACTTATTTTGAGAAATAAAGCAAAACTTGCCTATAATTTTTGACTACAGTTGTGGTGACTGCAGTGACTGAGAATGGAGATTTTTTTACTTACCCTTTAGTTGCGATACATTCCATTTTTCAAATCACGGAAGACTGCTTATCAAACTGTTCAGTATCAACTTAAACCGAAGTTTTTGGCAATTAACATTTTTTCTTACAGCTGTAAGCACAGTACAATCAAAATTCGCCTGGAAGATACTGGGTTGTGTATTAAAAGGTTATTTTAAAGCTTTAATGATGTTATTAAATGTTAGTTTTATAACAAACGTTTGATCTAAAGAAGTCCTAGTATTTTTGTCATTGAAATTTATTGTAGTAAATCTTTCACTACCAGGCCAAAGCGCCCTCTCATCAGTCCTTGAAGGATGTTGCCAAAGGCTTGACTCAGTCAACTGCTTCCATTTCGTCTTCGCTTACGTCAGATGTCAGCGAGAGTGCACGCAGTGACTACTCGTGCAGTGTATCTAGCATCACCAACAGCACCACCACTAATGGAGGTAATTCATTGGTCTCCCGAATCCTTTCTTTGTCTCTACAAATCATTTTCATTCTACAATTTTTTTTAACATCTACATAACAAATATTCATACAGGTGCTAACATCTCGATAACAACTGTTCCTACAGGTGATAACATCTCGATAACAACCCGAGACCGAGCGGCTGAACAGGAAATGTTCAAAGCTCTAGCAGCTCGCAAAGAAGCGCTGATTGATAGACTGAGGGAGAAGACGGAGGAACTGCGCAAACTCTGTATCCAAGAGGCCGTGAGTAACACATTTTGAAGAGCATGGTAAATTTCGTTTCAAAACGTGCAATGGGCCGTGCGTCATGTATATTAATTTGTTCCTTTTATGCGGTAGGAGTTGATAGGCGAGTATCCACCGGAGACACCATACAATGGAAATCCCTTACCGCCTATCAGGAGAAAAGTCAAAACAGCCTTTGAGTTCTCTGAATTTATTGTGGATGGAGATGAAGATTTTGTTGACGAGGTTTGTAAGATCAAACTCAGCTAATCACTGTGACCTCTCGAAAAAACATACACAGATATTACTTCATGGAAAGTGCGCGCGTACTATTATATTCACGAGTTGTATCAGAACACGAACGAGAGAGTGCACCGAACAAGAGAATTGTCTGATACGTATCAAGGAATAAATATAAGTTGTACAAAGCATTTTACATACTGTAGTACGATTATTTCATAGGTTCGTTTTGTGTAGCAAACAAATTTATTTGGCACAAACGAGGCGATGAAAAGTTTAAAATAGAGTTTCAACGTAAAATCGCTCAACAACAAGAAGAAGAGATAAGAAATCTCACTACTCAAAAGTATTTTAATTATAAAACTAATGAAAGCTGAGGAAGCAAAAAAAGAAACAAAAACAAAAACAGAAGCAAACCTTCCCTCAGCCATTTTTTAAAGCGCGCGGTTTTTTAAGTGTAACCGCTCTTGGACTACGTAATCTTCAGTACCTTGATTCATCGTCGGTGAAATTTTATCGTTCGCGTTTCACATTGGGCGAACGATATTTTTACACGATGAAATTTTGTCGTTCGTACTACTCCTAATTGGCTACATTAAGAATCAGTGCGATTTAAATTCCCTGCGATATGGGTGGGTAAATTTCATACCTATGTAATAAATAAATTTCCTCCGTTTTCTCACATTGGCTTTCGTCTGCATCATCAGCAGAATATTACTAAGTAATAGGTGTACATTTTGTTCTAAGGGCCTCTCTTCTAAGAATTAAAAGGGATTCAGGTTGGCAAAGTGCTCATCATTTGTCCCTCCCACCTCTACAGCCCGAGCTTAAGTCCGCCTGTGGACTGAGATTTGAAGATCTCGATCTGACTCCGTGGGTCTTTCTCTGGGTACCTTATTCATTTCGCGATTTTGACGAGGCAATGTTTCGCGGGGTTTTATTTTCGCGATTTCAATAGGCAAATATAAAAAAAGGGCATTAAATTTCGCAATTGAAGCGTTCTCAACTTCATTTTATTTTTCTAAAGGTCTGAACTGTTTAAAGTTTCTAGATAACTGGAACACAAC
>JAOTRI020148979.1:0-10326 GCA_028564885.2 Zoanthus sanctaehelenae
GTTCTACTTTTCGCAATGATTTTAGTTACAAAATTCAAGTTGCAGGAGCCATTGCGCCGTGTAACATGGCTTGCAATTGCTGGTGCAACTTGTCTCGCAATGGCGTTGCGAGACAAGTTGCAAAAAAAATTGCCTCGTGTAACATCAGATTAAGGGGAAAGTTACATATCGATTTCTCCACGAGAAACGTCATCATGGCGACATTAGTGGGTGGGGGATTTGGGAACAGTGACGTTTTTTAAGTAAACAACGTGGGAATATCGATAATTGTGGGAGAAAACTCGAACTTTTTAAATTTCATTTTTTAGCGTTTCAGAACATTCCTGGGATTGATCAGGTTTGAATGCGGCGTTCAGCAGAATAATTTATATTAGAACTGATTGAATCAAGAGACAACTCAGAAATGTAAAATCATGTAGTACTTTATGCGTACTGTTAATCTATGAAGTTTCTCGTGGAGAAATCGATATGTGACGCCCTGTAAGTATTTACATAAAACATTTTCATAGATATATTCGGAATCTCGGACTCGGAGCCTTGTTCTTGTAAAGTTGTCGTGTATCGGTCCCTCAACCATGCAAGAGAGTTAGCTACTTTACTAATCAATGTTTTGATTGTTTCTATTTTTCTATTTTTTTTTTCAATTTTAGCTGCTAAAAATAAGAACAGAATTAGGAACAATTCGAAGCTGAAATCACTAAAAATTTCAGAACAATGAACCTCGGAAAAATTTTGCTGGTAGTGGTTCGTATAAGAAGCAGTGTATCAGTTCAGCTTCATGGAAAAACATTTCAACTCTTTCTCCTCCCAAAGTTTAAGGTAGAGAAAACAAAATTCAGTCAGTAACCGGTACAAAAAAGGCTGCCAACCAGAAACATGATTTTTTTGAGCCGTAGGGTTCCCGCAAAAAAATTTAAAATCAGAGAACTTGACCGTCTGGGGATGTGCTAAAACAAGGCTCTCCTGTGGCTGTGAGTCGCTGCGTAGTAGTAGTACGAACATTAGCGCTTCATGCCAGATAAAATTAAATGTGTTTTTTACTCCTATCTGCTTGAATTTCACTAGCATATTCTGTTAGCAGTTGCTCTCCTTTCCTTTCAAGAATCTGTTCTTGAAAGGAAAGGAGAAGGGGCGTTTCACTTGGAATAAGCTCCGTTCATAATTGCAATTAAGTCTGGGCTCCCTGTGCAAACTACATACGAAGCTGCACAATTCCATCGAAGAAAAATAATTTGTAATACAGGTAATAAAAGTTTGTAAATATAATTGCTGAATTAAGTACGTCGATATTTCGTATTTCGTTTTAGTATATGCTGCTATCTTTAATGTTTCATTATTTTCTTTAAGTGAATGAAAGACTTAAAGCATAAATTTATAATGCAGTAAACGACGGAGTCAAAACATTGCTAAATAAATACAATAACGTGTTTTTTACTTGAAGGCTACTGCACTCCAAAGACCTAGAAGAATGAGTAATAAAGGCATTGTACTTTATTACACGTCTATTACTAGTACCAGAGAGGTAAGAAAACTACTTAATATTTCCTGGAAGTATATTGTACCGTCAGTAATACTGTTGGAAATAAAGTTGGTACAGTTTCCGTATTGGGGTGCACTATCGTTTTATCGTTCAAACAAATCCTTACCCAAATATTAGAAAATCTGATAATTTTAAGAATTTGAGAAACTGTTAAACAAATACAAAAAACTGAATATTTTTTTTAATATTTCTAAGAGAGTCTATTAAGTATTTCAATTTTTCATATAATAATACTGATATATATGGATTATGTACATCTACATATAATATACATTGTTTATAGTGTGTATGTACATTTAAGAATTATCCCCCGAAGTTGAGGTGACAGACTAGTGGTGTGGTAAATATCTACCACTGGGCACCGACACTGAGGGAAATAGTTGTTTTAGTATTAACCTAGCATGTGAATATCACTTTCTGCATGCTCTGATTGGTTCATCAAACACCAAATATCCTGTGCTATTCACCTTGGTGACTGGGCAGACGTACTTAGTGCAGTTGGTAAGATCTCTTCTATCCAGCCACAAGTTCCCCAGTTCGATTCCGGCACTTTGCCGAGATTTGAATCTTTGTGTGGCCTTCTTTTCTGCCTAAGCCAACTCTGTGAGCTTTCCATCCTCCCTGGGTAGATAAATGAGTACCAGCATCTGCTGGGAGCTAACCTGCGATGGATTAGTGTCCCGCCCAGGCGGAGTCAAAGACTCTAATCCGCTTAACACTACAGAAACCGGAGGTAAGCGCCGGCCCCATGGGCAACTAGGCTCGAAAGGATTTAGCTTGCATAGATTAAACATATGAAGTTTATCTTCCCCTGAAAAAAAAATTTACTGCACTCGTGAAATATTTTTACCACGCACCACCATGTAATATCCTTTTTATTTTTGGTTTTTGACGCTATTTTAACCCTTATTATCAATTGTGTTGAAACATTTATTTAGATGAGGAGATTTCCATTACGTACAGTTACTGGGATGGGTCAGGTCACAGACGAACAATTAAGGTACAGTAACCATACATTCTCATAACTAGTCATGGCTGTAGTGTTGTATACAGTTGGAAGTTGTTTAATTTGAACCTTGAAAGAGAAGATGGGAGAACTGGATCTTTTAACATCCATTGTTTTAACCCTTTCAGTCCCAGTTGTATTGCTAAATTCTCCCAACTTGTTCCCATACTTTTCATTGACTTTTGATTTTACTTTTAATCTTCAGTGGCTTACTTTGTTTGATCAATTCTCAATTTCTCATTACCAAATGTTTTATTTTGTATGTGTTATGTTAGGAGAAGTTGGGTATTGATAACTGATTGGGACTGAAAGAGTTAAAAAATAAATGAAATTAAGTTTTACTATTGAGTTTTAAGTTGAAAGCTCTTTCGCACAGACATTATAAACTAATTGCGGTTTTGAGCTTGTGATTGCACATTATATTGCCAGCTTGTTGAGAGACTATATTCCATGTTAGTGGAGTGGTGCAGCCACAGAGCCAATATGAGACATATATTTTCTCCCAACGCCGGCAATATAATGTGAAATCACCGGCACAGAATTGCAACTAGTTTTATATTGCAATTTTTTCCAATTTTTTCACGCCCGTTAATTCTAAACTGGTGATTTTAAATTATATCACGTCTCTCTTTCTTTAATCAAAATATTTACTGTGTGCGATACAATACTATACAATAAACCTTAACGTAACGTTGTCAATCTAATTAGCTAATCAAGTTTGCTATTTTTACTTATTGTGTTATCTATACTTGAGTTTATCTTTATAGCCATAGTACCCAGTGTAGTTGCTTCAGGTTAGCTACTAGTATGTTTGTGCTATCTATAATTGAGTTTATAGTGCCCAATATAGTGGCGTCAAGTTAGCTATTTGCACGTTTGTGCTATCTATACTTAAGTTCATCAATAATTGTATTTTAAGGTTTAACCTTCGTATTTTTTATGTGTTTGGCTTCAATTGCTCTTGTTGATAATTTTGAAATAAATGTCTGATAGAATACAGGCTTTTACTCGATTATCAGGTCTCAATAAGAACTCTATTGCAATAATTATTATGAACCTTTAAGCAAAATCATACCTCGATTACAATATTTTTGATCACTCATTATTTGCAGTTTGTAGAAGCATAGTTTTTGTGGTTTCGACAGTTTGAAAAAATAATATATAAGCACAATTGTAATACTTTTAATGTACATGACAGAACATGTACACGTTGTGTTAGTGTACATAAATCTGTCTTCTAAATTTGAAATGCTATTATTGCTTCTTTCTAGATGAAAAAAGGAGATACTATATCAAAGTTTCTGCAGAGATGTATTGAAGATCTACGCAAGGATTTTACAGAACTAAGGTGAGTTACTAGCGGAAACGTTTTTTGGGACCACTTTCGAAAACTTTACCAATTTTTTACCAAGAATTTCAAAAAAATCCAGTTATAGTTCCGGTAAAAGTCCCTTTTACCAAGGGAAAAAGGGGAAAAATCCCTTAGAATTTACCAATTTTACCACTTACTTACCTAGGATTTTACCCATTCTTTCCGAAAGTGCATGGTCCTAAAAAAATATTTATGCAGGTCGCCAACCTCAATATTTATCACTCTATGCAGTCGCTTGGACATGGATCGTGGTTTGAAGGGATTTAACATTTCCAGTTGACGGTGTAGTTTATACGGAAGAAAGTTTTACTGGATAGAAAATGCCCTGGATTTGATTGAAAAGTCCTGAAGAGTCACGAAAAGGCCATGAATTTCACTGCCATGTAAAATTGGCACTCCCTTCTAAATAGTGCCTGAACCAGTGGGCTCCCTGTGAGTCATCCCATCTGTGAATTTAACCATTTACCAATTTCATTTAAAATGCAAAGTCGAGGTTAAGTTATTAAATAACTTCTCTCATTGTTTTGCCGGTACAATAACACTTCTTTCTAAGAGGTAGAACTTCAATTGATACACAATTGCTTCTGAGCCGGGAAATTGAAGATTGATGCAAAAGATGTATATCTTGTCAAAACAAACTACCAAAATTTAAAACTACTAACCTTCAAGAAATGAAACAACTCCACTGTTTACTTAACGGATTAAGCTTCAGGTAACATCAAGGCTGGCAAAGAATCTGCAATTCTAACTGGATACCACACTGAGAATGAGAGGTGAAATTCCTTGACTAATCCTTGACTTTTTCACGACCAAATGTCATGATTCAAAAATATCAAGAACTCAAAGAATCCACTCCAAAAAAGGGGACCTTGCATTTGAATTCAACTTTAAGTGTCAATTACATCTTTTAGGCACTGAAAGACAATGTAACGTTCTTAAATTCAGAGCAAAACATTAAATTTGTTAATGTAATGCAATTTTATCATTTCATCTCAGCACATTTGCACTCAATTATATTAGTATTTTATTCACCAGAAACCATAGCTCAAGAAAAAAAAAATTCCATAACTTCTCCTTGACCTTTCCCCCTTTTTTTCAAAATCCATGACTTTTCCAGACCTGGAACATGCGTTTTCAAATTCCATGACTTTTCGTGACCGTGTGAACCCTGAATACTTTGCAAGAAATTGATTATATTTGATCGTTGCATATTTTACAATTTCTCACTCCAGTCGTACAGAAATCTTGCTAACATTCGTAAGGAGTTTGTCACGATGATATACAAACGTGTGGTGCTATGAATGTATCATCCTAAAATATTTCAATGTTTTTCCAGATCAGCTACCACTGAAAACGTGATGTACATCAAGGAAGATCTTATCATCCCACACCACTATTCCTTCTATGATTTCATTGTCAACAAAGCCAGAGGAAAAAGTGGCCCGTTATTTAGCTTCGATGTTCATGAAGACATTCGAATGACCAATGATGCCAAAATCGAAAAAGATGAAGTACGTTCTCCAAGATTTAGGCTTTTAAGTCTCATATATGTTCTCTAACAATGTTTTTCTAATATAGATTATTCCTCTGAGTTTTGTACGATTTTGTGACTGCTGCCAGTATGCTATAGTGTTTGAGTGTTCTTACCTGAGTTAGATACCCCTGGAAGCCCAACTTGCCTGATGATTGCATGGGCTGACCAATTTTAAACCTGACAGACTAAATAAAGCAAGTCATTATGAGACTATTCAGAGGTCGTCTGATCCCCGGCTCTGCTAGAGTATGGATCATTTGTTTGACTTTCTTCATAAGGTGGTGGGGTTGTTGCAGTTGGTAAGATCTCTGCCTACCAACTGTAAGGTCTTTAGTTCGATCCCCGGCTCTGTTAGATTATAGATCATTTGTTTGACTTTTTTTATAAGGTGGTGGGGTTGGTGCAATGGTAAGATCTCTGCCTACCAACGGTAAGGTCCCTAGTTCAATCTCCAACCGTGCTAGATTATAAATCATATGTTTGATTTTCTTCATAAGGTTGTGTTGTTAGTTCAGTTGGTAAGATCTCTGCCTTCCAACCACAAGGTTCCAGGTTTGATCCCTGCCTCTGCTGTTATTATGGATCATTTGTTTGATTTTCTTCATAAGGTTGTATGGTTGGTTCAGTTGGTAAGTCTCTGCCTTCCAACCGCAATGTACTAGGTTTGATCCCTGGCTCTGCTGTTATTATGGATCATTTGTTTGACTTTCTTCATAAGGTTGTGTGGTTGGTTCAGTTGGTAAGATCTCTGCCTTCCAACCACAAGGTACCAAGTTTGATCCCTGGCTCTACTGTTATTATGGATCATTTGTTTGACTTTCTTCATAAGTTTGTGTGGTTAGTTCAGTTTTTAAGATCTCTGCCTTCCAACCACAAGGTACCATGTTTGATCCTCGGTTGTGCCAGATTGTAAATCTTATGTTTGATTTTCTTCATAAGGTTGTGTGGTTTGTTCAGTTGGTAAGATCTCTGCCTTCCAACCACAAGGTACCAGGTTTGATCCCTGGTTCTACTGTTATTATGGATTATTTGTTTGACTTTCTTCATAAGGTTGTGTGGTTAGTTCAGTTTTTAAGATCTCTGCCTTCCAACCACAAGGTACCAGGTTTGATCCCTGGCTCTGCTGTTATTATGGATCATTTGTTTGACTTTCTTCATAAGGTTGTGTGGTTGGTTCGGTTGGTAAGATCTCTGCCTTCCAACCACAAGGTACCAGGTTTGATCCCAGGCTCTGCTGTTATTATGGATTGTTTGTTTGACTTTCTTCATAAAATTGTGTGGTTATAAGGAACATATTTTTAAAATTTGGTGCTACATAAATTCATCTTTTTGGCAAAATAGTAGTAACCTAGCCCTTTACATCTATCAAAAAGCCGAGTTTTGGCATTAACAGATATTTAATGGGGCTTTGAAGTTTTTAACTCTATATGCTTTACAAATAATATTGTTGTTAAGGTTCAACAACTTGTTTAACATTCAACTTACAACCACATAGCAGAACGTGCGTTTTCATAAATCAGTCAATAATCAAAGTTAAATTGAAGCAAGAATAAAGCAGCGTGGCAGTAGTGAGTCGTAGAGGTTTGCTTTGAAAAATGAAATTGGGGGATATTTTTCCTGCACCTCGCTGTTACGGACTCCCGCTATTACGGATTCCCGCTATTACCGACTCCCGTTATTACGGATTCCCGTTATTACGGACTCCCGTTATTATGGAATCCCGTTATTACGGACTCCCGTTATTACGGACTTCCGTTATTACGGACTCCCGCTATTACGGACTCCCGCTATTACGGACTCCCGCTATTACGGACTCACGCTATTACGTATTCCCGCTATTACGGACTCCCGTTATTACGGACACAAACTTACGGTCCCGAGGGTGTCCACAATATCGGTAGTTGACTGTAAATGTTTTAAAAAACTCAGAACGTTTTCGATCTACTCGATCATCTTCGGTGTAAAGATGCGGGTTTGTACATAAAGCAAAGCTCATTGTTATGTGATTCATTTGGGACAAAGGGAAAGATTAAAAGATTACAATTGTTTGTTCAACGAGGGATTCAATTTGGCAATAGCTTCATATGGGGCGCCGTTTGGTTCAAAATTACTTTTGTTAAATATGTAAAACATGTGTTAGATATCTAAACCATCTGCTACCACAAATAAAACTTATTTGCATATATTTAAAACTTATTGAAACTTATATAAAGCTTCGTACGTAAAATATACAACTTGTTGTCAATTAAAACTTCAAAAAATACATAATGAACTTGTAAGTATATGTAAGACTTACAGCACCAAGTATAGACGTTGCTGTTATTTATAATTAACTTTTCACTAAATATAAAACACGCTTCGTTTTATAAAACTTGTTGCAAAATATATAAAACTTCCAATGGACGGCAGTAATGATGGCCAGCGGTTTGTTTCGTGAGGCCTTTGAAAATCATCATGGCGATTGTGACAGATCTTCGAAACTATTTAAATGAACTGCCTTCCACATTTCATGATGTTCAAAGGAATTTATACTCATCAAATGAGGTAGTCTTGCTAAAGAATTCTAGACTCGAGGAAGATCCTCCACGAAACTGAAGGATTTCTGATCTGTTCTGGCATTCTATATTGATATTTGCTAATATTTCCTCGTATACATGATTCTGCAATCGCATAAATACAGGAGGTTGAGTTCATGGCTTTTTCCTAACTTCTAAAATATTGAAATCGTGCTAGAGGGGACTGAAATGAAGAGGAATGCCATGGCGGATTGTATTTAGTCTACCAAGTTTCAACCTTTGCTGCTGCAAAATTATTTACTTGATATAATATTATTTGAGTGTATGATGTCATCAGTTATATAATTTGTACTTGACGCAATATTGGTTCAGTGTATAATATCGTCAGTTATCAAATTTGTACTTGATGTATTGTTTTAGTGTATGATATCATCAGTTATCTAATTTTTACATGATATAATATTGGTTTAGTGTATGATATCATCATCAGTTATCTAATTTGTACTTGACTTAATATTGAGTGTATGATGTCATTAGTTATCTAATTTGCATATTTTACTCATACTTCAAGCTCAAATTTTCTGGCACCAATGGAGATATTTGTAAATGGTAAACGGGGTCTGTAATCTTAGTATTATAAGTGATTATCTAACAGATCAAGGTGTAAATATTTGATCATAGTAGCACTTTAAGATAAAATGCAGTTATATTTCATGCTAGTTAAAGGCTTGTTATTTCTAGGAAAGATCTTCTTTGCAACACAAACTTAAGGTGTATATAACATGGAGTTTTTTTTTGGAGTTTTTTAAACTTTAATCAGTGTATTTTTAATTATAAGCTGAAGTTATTTTTTGCCAGAAATCGTTCTCGTTGTTTTATTACCAGTTAAAAATGCTGAGTTTTTGCCTAAAAAAGTCCCCCTTCTGCGCGGCCAAAATACCACGTGACTTCCGCCTGTCACGTCACATTGTTTGCAAGTTTACCTTGAAGAAAACAAAAAACAGCAATAGAGAGTAAAACGAAGAAACGAAGTTGAAGATATTCCGTGGCCGGAGGGCTGAAAAACGAAAACTGTTAAAATACCAGCTATACTAATGGCATAAGAATGCAAAATGTATGTGATGTGACTCCGGACAAATTTTTACTTTTAAATTGTGTTTTTACGACGCAAAGAACCTTGGTTTGAGTTTTTTTTTGTTGAGGACTTAAGATATCAAATTTGTCTTTTTCAAGTATTGATGTGAGAAAACACCGAAAAAACACCCGTGTCATATGCGCTTTAAGTCTCTTCTCTCTTCTTAAACTTAACAAAACATCATCAAAGGCAAACTTATCGCGATTAGTTTTTGTTAACTTGCGGTTCCCAAGTGTGCTTGCAGAGCGCCTTTTATTAAGTGTATTAAGTGTTGTAAACGCTTTTTATCGTACCATTTCAGTCGCACGCAGGTAAAGTTGTTCTTCGCGGTTGGTATGAGAGAAACAAGCACATCTTTCCCGCCAGCCGCTGGGAACCGTACGATCCCGAGAAGAAATGGGAAAGATACACGGTAAGTTGATGGCGTATTTTCTGCCTTAAACATCGCAATGACAGGGGAAGAGGCAGTGTAGCGCAATGGTCAGAGCTGGGGACTTGAACACGGAAGACCCGTGTTTGATTCCCCGACTCAAACCAATGAATAAATTTGTGCACGGTGATCCCACGAACAAAGTTACCACGTTTTGTAAATCATCATTTTTTCGGCATCAGAGGCCGGAATGCCAGCAACAACAGCATGCCACAGTGCTCGCTTCCTCATTGCCTGGCCCAATTCGCCGACCTCAATGCCTCTAAATAGCCAACTGGTTTACCTCCCACCAGTGGGGATTCTTAACTGGGGAAGAGGGAGATTTTAGCATGACACTGAAAAGCCCCTTTAGGATATATTTTATTTTCATTTATTAACAAGCCATTTTCAAATTTCCGCTTACTGCTGACTACAAAGACAGGGGACTCAATTTTTACAGTCTTAGTATCAATATGGAGTTAAATATTTCTAAATGTCAAGTAGTTTTACAACATTTACAACTGTGCTGGAGATATGACTTGTCGCGTTCTCTTACTTGTACTTTTAAATATTTAAAAACAAAGCGAAACTTAAAACAGTTAAATCAGCAGAATCATCGAATTTGCAATCAGTCTAATAGTACTTTTTCATTTTTTTTATTGTAATTGTGTAGTCGCCCACAGTTTAGCCTTTCTAAGCTTAGCTAAATCCTTTTACAAACTTACTGGCCTAAGGTAGTAGTGTTCAGCGGATGAGAGTCTTTGACTCCCCATGGACGGGACACTAATCCATCGCAGGTTAGCTCCCAGCAGAC
>JAOTRI020148988.1:0-10325 GCA_028564885.2 Zoanthus sanctaehelenae
CTTTTGCTATTTCAGGCAGCCAATTCCCTCTATACTTTATCTTTTTAAATTTAAATGTAAATATGTAACTCTCAAGGAAAATAAAGTGTTGTTGTTTGTTTGTTGTTTGTTTGCCCTTTGTCAGCACATTGATTACAATGTGTGCACAGAAAACCTTTGGTATATTACTCAGTAATTTTAAATCCTTTTTAATCCACACGCTTTCTCCATCGGAATCGATTTTTTTCTGTTCACAGGTAATCGGTAGGAGAAAAAGTTAGTTATAAGTGTGACTTTTTCATTTGCATAAAAATTTAGACAGCAATGGTTATTCTTATTGAATCCAACAACTTACTTTGAGTTGTTGGTTTGTATTTAAAATGGAAGTATCACAAAAAATATGATTTGTATATGCTAGATTTAAATGTCTAGTTTCGCAAAACATCATTTTTTTTCAGCTGGAAGTTAAAACAATTTTCGTGCGGTCGCGCTCGATAACAGCAACTCTTGGGAAATACCCCGTAAAAATATTTGCGAAATTCGCGAAAGACGCACACAATTTCATAAAATGAGCAAAATCGAGATTTTTTTAACAATGCTCTCTCAAGACAAAATGGCACTCCCACAACAATAATAATACTTTCTGTCTTTATTTGACGTCAGTCGTGAAGGAAGTGGTTGGCTATTCTTCGGAGGCAAATGTTTAATCGCTCGATGGCTCAGATCTTGGCATGAAAGTTGAATTTGCTGAGGGAGGAAAACTAGACTATCCGGAGAAAAACCCTCGAAGTCAGACTGAGATCGACAAATCTCGGCCCACATGCCGAGCCCAGGAATGGAACCCGGGTCGTAGAGGTGGAAGGCACAACTGATGACCCCTATGCCAACCTGACTAAGCATAACGACGCTTATGACGTCATGACCGTCATAAGTAAAAAATTCTTTGAAAAATGTACAAAACGTAAACTAGTGTAGTTCGCGATACCTGCACTTTAAAGTGTCTCGATCACAATGTTCTCTTTCTTCGTTTTACTGTTAAAGCAATCGTAAGTTTCAGTTCTTAGATTTGTGTAGGAGATAAGTTTAATCGCTTTCTCTTTTTAGTGAATATTCATTCGAAAATTTAAAGCCGAAGTAAGAATATCAGAGGGGAAATCTCGGATAACAGTTTCACTTTCTGACAGGAATTTTAAATGACTTTTGTGAAGGATAATAGATTTGTTCAGAATTGTAGTTTTTTTCCGCAGCGTCCGTGAGTCGTCTCATTGAGACTTTTGATAATATGAGCCAGTGGAGGATGTTAGTTTTGGTCTGAATTGTAGTTCTGCTTGTACTCAGTATCCGTAAGTCGTCTCATTGAGACTTTTGATAATATGAGCCAGTGAAGGATGTTAGTTTTGGTCTGAATTGTAGTTCTACTTGTACTCAGTATCCGTAAGTCGTCTCATTGAGACTTTTGATAATATGAGCCAGTGGAGGATGTTAGTTTTGGTCTGAATTGTAGTTCTACTTGTACACAGTATCCGTGAGTCGTCTTATTGAAACTTTTGATAATATGAGCCAGTGGAGGGTGTTAGGTTTGGTCTGAATTGTATTTCTACTTATGCACAGTATCCGTGAGTTGTATTATTGAGACTTTTGATAATATTAGCCAGTGGAGGGTGTTAGGTTTGGTCTGAATTGTAGTTCTACTTATACACAGTATCTGTGTGTCGTCTCATTAAGACTTTTGATAATATGAGCCGCTGGAGGATGTTAGTTTTGGACTGAATTGTACTTCTATTTGTGAGTCATCTTATCGTCGTTTAGAACGCGCGCATACATCTGGTCTGAATTGTAGGGGAACTTTGTTGTACACACATAACTTTTTCGTAGTATCTTTACTAGTGGAACTATTAAAAATACTTTACAATTTAGATACGATTTAACACGCGGACCGATTGGTTCCAATCTATGCTTTATTACACCGATGAAGTCTGGTTTTCGGTTGCTTGTTTTGCTATATCATAAAAGCATTAGAGCACAACTTTCTATGACTTTATTGGGGAAATAGAGCACGCGTGATGTTGGGAGACACTCGAAACGGTGTAAAATCTCTTGCATGCCACTCGTAATTCTACAACGTTCTCCTGTCTATCCCAACATCACGCGTGCTCTTTTTCGCCGATAAAGTCATAGAACGTTGTGCTCTAAATACTTAAATAGTGTTTTAGTTTCAGGTAAAACACCATTATGCTGTAGATGGTACAAGCATATAATAAAAGATTTTTTCCTAAGATATGTTTGTTAGAGAATGACTAAGTATCCATTTGTACTTTCCACAGAACTAATGGAACATTATAAGGAATATGCCCCAATCTTTAGACTGTGGGCTAATTCAGAAGAAAAGCTTGCGGAACCCCTGTTTTTTACAGCTGATGCTATTGACCAAAACTTCAATTCACTTAGAACTCTGGTAAGCGACAAACTTTTAGAATTCATAGTTACGTCATAAATTACTACTATCATTAGCATTGGAACAAGCAAAAACTTCAACTCACTTAGAACACTGGTAAGTTACAAACTTATGGAATTCATAGTCAAGGTCATTCATTACCACTGTCATTAGCATTGGTACAAGTAAAAACTTCAACTCACTTAGAACACTGGTAAGTTACAAACTTATGGAATTCATAGTTAAGGTCATTCATTACCACTGTCATTAGCATTGGTACAAGCAAAAACTTCAACTCACTTAGAACACTGGTAAGTTACAAACTTATGGAATTCATAGTTAAGGTCATTCATTACCACTTTCATTAGCATCATCATATCAGTCAGTAGAGTTTTATAGTTTCCAAAACCTCTTTTAAAAATGATGCTTTATAATAGTAGTCTGTCAATTTACTTTTCCTTAATTTTTACTCTTGTGACAAATTTGTGTACAATTGTTTCAGTTGAAAGCTCAAGATACACATTTGACAGAACCACTCAGAGAATACATTCTTTATGCTGATGCAATAAAGGTATACGCAAGGGTTTCAATGAAGTTTTATAGGCAGCCAGTTTGAGTAGACTTATCAACGGTATTAACAAGGGGCCCCAGGAAGCACATTTACGGCGTTTTGGGCATGAAACTGTGTATAATAATAATTACCATAATTTCATATCACCAATAACGTGTTTATTTTTTTTTCTTTAAAATTTTACCTCAGTTTAGGGGAAGAGTAGCCGACATTTCTGATGGAATTACTTGACGCATTTTGTTGGACGTCCGGTCCTTATTGAAAGCCCTGAGCAACCATCTTCAGTATAATTATTTTAGGATTAAAAATACGTAAAATAAATGTAAAATAGTAACAATAACTAACAAAAATTAAATACTAAAAAGTTTTATAATAATTAAAGAGGTGCTTCCTTTGCTCTAGCATCGGGAAGTGGTTAGACGTTTTCGTCTTCTCGGATAAGAATGTTAAATAATTGGCCAATGGAGACATATCTGTGTTTATGTGTTTGCCGGTTACAATATCTGAAAGCTTCTGTCCAGCTGTTATAGTTTTCACAGGGGTTTCAATAAAGTTTGAAGAAGGCAGCCAGTTTGAGTAGTGTAGACGGCGGTATTAACAGCCCCGTTTCCTATAGTTTTGTGAGGGCATGGCCCCTCAGAAATTATGCATGAAGGAGTGGATAAAAAAAGAAGAGATAACTGAGTATTGCAATGCATTCCTAAATTGTTTTTGAACGTGTAAATATTTTATATTATCGGCCTTATATATTAAACACTAAGGGGAAAGGACAACCGCGATATTATTTCATCAACAACAATATCGTTTACATTTACAAGTATCTGCTTCAGTAACGTTCGCAATTGTTGCTTAAAGTTTCTCTTGGTATGGTTTCACAAACTTGTTGACAAGCAATTATATTAACATACATGAACCTTTTTACTTCACTTGAAAATAAACTCGGAGAGGTCGAAACGTCGTGATTTTTTATCGCTAACATTCTTAACAAAGATAATATCAAAAAAGTTATTGATTAATTTATAATATACCTATAAATTCGTTTCTGATTAAATTTAATTGTTGTGATTCTGTTCGCGCTAAACTTTTTACATAGATTTTACTTATTAACTCTAGTCTCATTGTTTTATATCTTTTAAAAGACCTATCATTGTTTTTTTGTTCTAACCTATTATGCTTTTAAGATACATGAACCTGTTCGTAAAAATGAAATCGTTTGAGTTTGTAATCATGAAAATCATGAAGATTTAGCATAAAAAATTCCTCTGTGCGCTATGTAGCTATGCACATCTGCTGTTTTAGTGAAAAGAGCTTCCTTGTTAAAGCGGGTGCAAGTCTATTCATAAAACAACTATTCGGTATAATGTTCGAATCATTTTTGAAACAAACCGAATCAAGTGTGCAACCTAACTATAAAACTGCCAGTAATCGCCTCGGCTATACAACCGCAGTCAGCACCGCAAGCACTTCACCTAGCACGCACTTGTACCTTATGGTATATTCTTTAAAATCAATTCTATAAATTATTCTCTATGTTGGGTTCTGAATTTTGTAAACTGGATTCAGTAATTTGGATTTAAGATTAGATTAATTGACTTCTGATCAGTCAATTGTGTTTGTGTATGTTGTTTTTAAAGAGTAAGTGGATATAGAAATTAAAAATAACTTCTTTTAAAATGTTTTAACTGATAAGAAACAATACTTTTACAAAACTGGTGTGAGAATCCAATTGCATGTGATTTTTATGTCTTTCCAGAGCGCTCTAAAACATAGAGACACAATTCAAATGGAGTATGAAGTGACACTCGAAGAGTTGGAAAGAAAGAAATTGGAGAAAGAAGAGGTACGGTATAGTTATCATAAGATTGAGCTGGTGTCCTAAAAGTGGAATAACTCTGGACAGGAGTAAAATATAGTTGATATAGCGGGTAGTGCAAAATTTTCGCACCATAAGAAGATAAAGATTTGTTTATGATTGTTCAGAGACCCGTTTTCAGTTTTAAAAAAAAAACATTCCAAACCAACCTTTAGATTTGAGGGCGATTACAAGATTTCAGGCGCTTGTACAATGTCTTAAAGTGAATATGACATAAAAATATTTTTTACTGGTTTCTGGTATGTCGTCTTTTTAAAAGGATTTTTTATAGCCCCTTATGGTTATTCCGGGTAGCCAGCACCTTGCCACATTTTAATTTTTCTTTGCAAGTATAATGTACAAGTCCAGGGTGAAATAAACTATTGTTGTTGTTGTTGTTGAAATACGCGTTTTGAGCGCAAAAAATGTCCACTGGCATCGCACAGCCGTGACTTCAAGTTGTTTGCCCAAAACGCTATAAACATGACCACAGTAAAGTTTGGAAAGAAAAGTGGAAGAAAGTGTGTTGCTGGAGCACGCAATGGCACCAGGATGAAATGATAAGCTAGTAAAATAAACGAACTCAAGCAATTCGTGGTTCCGCGAAGTAAGCAACTTGACGGCATAGGAAGTGAATTAGAAGCCAATTCCCCGGTTATTTTTTCAACAAAAGTTAGGAATATTACGACCTAAAAATCACTTGTTTATAAATATTATTAAGACTTTTTGATACTATGGTGATTCTATACACATATCAAATTACTACAAAACAAAAAGAAGAAATTATGTCATAGGCACTTAAACTCGTTGTGGAGAGGACATGCTTTCATAAAAAACTCGTCCTCTCGACAACGAGTTTGCTGGAAAATGCGCATGCGCGCCTTGAAATTTCGTACCAGTCCTCCTCATCCTTATCCGATCTAAAGGTTTGTATTTATAAATTCTGGGAATCTGAGACTGTTTGTTATATCTGCTGTGCAGTTGAGACAAAAAGGCCGAAACAGCTGTCAGTGAGTGCCAACATTTACAATTCATGTTTTCTCTGTGAACCCGAGCGATAAAAGTTGTTAGCTTTACCATTGCCACATTTCATATCGGGAGAGCCTGAGTACAAGTCCCTTAATTCTCATACGTACAAAATATGACTAGTATATAAAGAAAGACCACGCCACGAACAGCAAAATCCCAAAGTTTGATGTTAAATAAATGAACAGTTAACGAAATACATCTATTTTAACTTACAAGAATTACTAAAGAAATGTATGGTATCCGGACGATTCTTCACATAGCGTCCGGACGCTAACATTTCTTTAGTAATTCTTGTCTTTTAAAACAGCTGTATTTCGTTATCTGTTCATCCGCTTAACCTCAAACTTTGGGATTTTGCTATTCATGGACTTGTACTCAGGCTCTCCCGGTATGAAATCCAGCAGTGCTTATGAAGATAAAGAGGCCGAAACACTGAACTATCCAAGGATCCTAATATTTAGGGTGACTTCAGTTTTCGGTAGAGTAAGACGCCTTTCACCAGTGTTAACCTTAATGGCCATTTTAGTTGCTTCAAGGTAGCTTCTCGCACTCCTGCTATACGTATGATTATCATTTCAGCAAAAGATTTTGGTTTTATTATCAGAATAAGGGAACCGCTGTATGTTATTTAGAATTATTTTCGTAAAATGTTGAAGGTGGAGGACGTTGTTTTTGACATATGCTATAAAAAAAGCTATTAATTTTTAATAAATATTTGTTTGTTTTTTCAGTTAGAAAAACCCGGCGGGGGTCGTTCATTCTTTGGAGGCAACACGGAAGAAGCGAAGCAAGATAAACTAGAAAAGGTTGATGCAAGTATTGATGAGGTAAGTAGTAGTGACTTTTTCCAACCTTCATTGATTGGTGGATTCTTGCTTAGGTCACAATCTACGTCATTAACATTTAACTTACATATGTTTCTGAGGAAGTATGATCAGAAATGAAAAAAGGACCATATAGGACTGTCGTTTTAGATCTATCCAGATCGTTGGAAAACGTAGACTACCAACTATTTTAGACAAAAATAAATTAAAGTCTGTTGGAGTCTCACAAAATGCATATAAGCAAACATTTTTTTCAAAAGGAAATACATGTAAACAAGATCTGTTTCTAAAATTTAGAAAACTTAATGGAGCAAAGTGATGAAATTTTGAACACATGTATTTTGAAAATGATGAAAATTTGAAGACATGTATGCTGTGAGAAAATCATTACGGTTTCCATCATACTCATGCGGAACGACTTACATACAGAGCATCAGAAATTTTACTTCCGCTAGATGTTCAATTACGGAAATTTTTTCTTCTTATGCTTTTAAGCTCAATTTGTTTGTCGGATTGCGCGTTATTATTGCAGAATTGAAACCCTCTCTTCATCACTCGTCAAAAGGGTACCAACTCCACAAATACGCATCATAAAGTTAAAATACATGGATATAGTATCAAAGACGCCCACCTAAAGATTTTCTTGTAAGATTTTATGCTTTATTTTGGATAATAAACCCTAACCCTAACCCGAGAATATAACTACAATTGAAACTTTAGGTTTAGGATTAGGGTTAGGGTTTATTATTAAAAACATAGCACAAAATCTTAGTAAAAAAATCTTTAGGTGGGCGTTTTCTGTACTATATCCAAATACATTATTCTTTTCGCAGTGACTTAAAGGTAGTTTACACCATTGAAGGCTGTTTTAAATTCACTTAATATTCTCCCTCTTGGAACCGCTTGTCTTCAGGGTCTTTTGTTTTCGTTTTGATCTGAAGAGGGCTAACAAGAGCCGCAACACGTAAGACTTTGAAGTATTTTAAAACCTGAGTTGAAGAACAAGATATGTTTTAAGACAACTGAGAAGTTCCAACAAGAAGATTACTGAGTTAAGACCAAGTCCACGTCAGCGAAGTTTTTAAAGCTTTCTAAAAATGTTTCGGCGCCATTTGCACTTGTAATTTTTTCACGGTACAAAGCAAACAGGGTTGACACTGTCTAAATTTTGTCTACTAAACTGACTTAAGCAAGAATCGACTGTAAGTGTAAGTGTAGCTTCTCAGTAGGGAGTAATAATACTTTACGGTAAAACACTCATATCTATGTTATAAATAGAGGATATTACATAGGCGCGCGGAGATACGGATTTTATCTTCGAGTGTTGAAAAAATATCTCACGAGTGGGCGTAGCAAACGAGTGAGATATTTTCAACACGAAAAGATAAAACCCGTATCTCCAAGCGACCATGTAATATTCTGTTTATCATATAATTAACCATAAAATACTTTGCGGTCATGTTGAATGAATAGCAAAGCTGCCGTGAAGCACACTCAAAGTTTAACCATGGTAACGTGGTATTTTCAGTAGTGAAAATAACAAGTTTTCGAAAGGGAGAAATATAAGTATTTTATGGATAATTATATGATAAACCGAAAATATTTCCGTTTTTCCTGCTAATAATACAAGATTCTTTCTGTTTACCAGTTAAGTAAGCTTGTTGATGCGGGCCACGATAAATTAGAATGCTCGAACGTTGACCTTAAGGCGGATATCGAAAGGTGGCACAAGAACAAAAAGCAGGATTTTCGAGATCTGTTTACAGAATATTCTGATAGACATATCACTCATTACAAAGAGGTTTGTAACTTTTTATTGTTCATTTCAAAAAATGAGTAAGGTCTAGGTACTAAAATGGCCGCGTGAGATTGGATGCAAGTCCTTTGCTAGGCAGCTTCAGAATGGCAGAAGTGCAGAAAGTGAGCTTTTCGATATTTCAAGAAGCAATTTTTCCTGGCCTTTCTTATTCACCCAAAATACTGTTGCTATTAATTGGAATCGTAAAGTCGCCATGTTGATTCATTGAGAAGGCAATACTGTCTTATCAAACAAGTTACCCCGGCCTGCGCGGCCATTTTAGTACCCAGTGTTTTATTAGTCTTTGTTGCTGAAAATTAACACAACTATTTGTTACTGTCGCTATATCCCCAAGTGATATCTACCAGTGCTCTCAACCTCAATCTATTTTCGCGAGCGCTGAGTTGGTTAATCGTTTTTGCTGATTTTGCGAACCTTACGAGCTTCCGCAACTTTCAAACACTTAACAGGGACTTTAAGATGCGAGAACAGCAACGACTACGCGAACGCCAAGAAGCAATAAATTGATTACAAAACACACTAGTTGCACGTTGGAATGCGGCAAGTCGACCAGCTACTTACCGTTGTCTGGACTGACACGCCACGAAAAGCCCACTTTTCGGGTTTCGTGGGCAACGAAAACGTCAGATAACAAGTTTGCCATTCCATGTTTGCATTCGAGAATGAATCTTTTACCTTTTAATGTTTGAGAATCTTGTGCAAAGTCTAAAGGGAAAATTTGTCGACCTAAAACGGAAAAACTACGCGTAGATATAATATTTTTCACAACCTCCGTCCTCATTGCTCCGGCCTAGGGCGGATCCAGGGATTTTTTGAAAGGGGGGTCTCAGGGGAAAATTTTGTGGGCAAAGGAATCCCGGTCACATTTTTATCACAGGAAGCTAAGAAAACCGTTATGAACTACTAAATTATACGACAAAAATATGACATCATCATCGTAAGAAATAAAAAAAAATTTAAATCGTCCTTCTATCAGGAGAAAAAAATACTTTAATCTTTTCGGAAAACTTAATTTGATAATTGACCCCAGGAATGACAGGGAAGTCGTGACCCCCCGAACCCTCCCCCTGGATCCGCCCTTGAACATCCGAGTAGTGCGGTTACTTAGAAAGCTTGAAAGTTAAACCTTTGATATTCAAAAAAAGTTAGTTCGAGCTCCAAAATGATAATAGTATTGTGCGCGCTTTGGTTCACTCTAACGTTCAGATTTCTCCAAAGTTAAGGCCTAAACTTACTAACTGTAGATGTTATTAACATCGCTTAAAAATGTAAGATGTAATAAAAAAGGATAAAATATAATATTGGTTAAAAACTTCAACGTTTTCGACTAAAAGTCATCATTCTGAAGATATGATAATATATAATATTTTAGCTTTCTTACTACATTTTACCAACTGTACTTTTTCACCTCAGTGCACGTGGTTTTAAACTTGCCTTTTGTAATATCTGGCGTTGAAATTACGTACCGCTTCAAACTTTTAAGCAATAACATAATCTTAGAGCTCTAAACGTTTTAGTTTTTAATTTCTTTTTGCTTTTCCTTTACAACCTGTTCGAATAGGATTTTCACTGCTTCTGTACGTTGCTTTTTAATCTTATTACAGGCGTTTTCATGCATTCGTTGAATGATAGTTAACGAATATTCGTCGTTTATTCGGCTATCTGTGTTCGGTAGATGACTTTGGCAGGCTAGCACATGTGGTTGATCACGGGTATAGTATATTAATGAGCAACAAACATGATACAACAGCTCCCTGACACAGTATCTTACTTACTCCACGAGCTTACCACAGGATACCTTTGATTATTATTAGTAT
>JAOTRI020148998.1:0-10324 GCA_028564885.2 Zoanthus sanctaehelenae
TTGTGTATAAATAGACACAATATACACAATATACAGAATAGACACTTGTCCGTTCTTTCAATTTTCTTGAATATACATAATAGACACAATATACACTTTAGACATATATGCGGTGTATATTGTGTATAAATAGACACAATATACACAATATACAGAATAGACACTTGTCCGTTCTTTCAATTTTCTTGAATATACATAATAGACACATTATACACTTTAGACGTATATGCGGTGTATAGTATTCAGTTTTTATGTATGCAGAATATACAGTTTTTACTCTTTGTGTATAGTTTGTATATTTATACATAATATACAGTATATATTGTATAGATATACACCATTCGTCTGAAAAGTATAAAGTGTATATTCTGCAATACCGCACCTCTCTCCCTCAAGTAATAACATCTTACCAATCATTAGTTTACTGCAAGCTCCTACAAGTCCACAAATGATTGTACTGGAGAGCTTCCATGAAGGTGTTTTTACAAGTGAAGTACTTAGCGGCCACTTTATTGGTGCAGACATCTGTATTTTGGACAAGGTGACTATCGTTAATTTTTTCTGGCTAGAAAACTTCCTTAAAGTTCGCCATATTGTTTTCACCGCTGGTCAATTTGAACGCGGCTGCGTTTATTAGACAAAGTACAGAAATGAGAGAGAAGACTGGGAACAATAACCAAATATAGCAAATATGGTAAATAATTGAAGCCATCTTGAATTTCTTGCTCTTGAAGAAGGTAGAAAAAGTGTTTGGAATTTAACCATTATCTGGAGTACTTCACAGATTCCACCGCCATTCGTTTGCTTAAAACATGGATAATGCAGAGAGGGAACCTCCACGATGTCCTTGTGGCTTTTGGGGGTCAGTACGTCAAATGCAGCGACTCGAAAGAATTTGTAAATTATATGCATATAATTTCCGAACCATGTTTTGTTAAATGTAGTACTTGATAAGCTTTTTTGGAATTATCATTTTTTCACCATATTGCAGGTCACCACAGACTATGAACTTATGTTCAAAGTGCTATAAAGACGGTATGTTTCTTTATTACTCGATTGCTTAAAATTTGTTTTTTTCTATGATCATGTGCGTGCAAAGACCAAAGTCATTGACGTTATGTTTCCTGTTTTTTAAATAACAATATATTTTCTACTGTAATTTGAAGCAAAAACTCTGAAGATAAAAAAAATAAGTTATCTTTTTCTCCGTTTAGAGCTTCGACGTAGACAAAGAGACGAAAAAGTTAATGTTACATCATCAAATGGTGTTTCGTCCAACACGCTTACTATGTCTCACGCTTTACTCACTTCGAATGCTGGAACATCAAGCTTGGAAAACTGTTCGAATACAACAGTAAATGTTTCGTTCAATCAAACCTCTGGAGTTACATCAGCAACAGTTGCAGATAACGAAGAAGACTCCCGAGACACGAAATGCAACGAAGAAACGGATGGCGCTTCAACTTCGAGTATTACAAGTAAAGCCTTACCAGACGATCGCCCAGTGCAAAAAAATAAAAAAAGATGTTGGAGCTGTAAGGCAAAACTCGAACTGGCTCAACGAGAGTTGGGACAGTGTAAATGCGGTAAGTTGTCCAGTATCAATCTACTAAAGTGGTAGCTCTTGAGAAACTGAACAACACAAAGTCAATGAAAAAGTCTAGCTTTCTGGTGTCTGTGTTTGGCAAAATAAAAATGGTGAGTTGACACTTAGGCCATTCATACAAGTGTTCTAAGAAAAAATAGCAAAAATCCTCCAACTTTGTGTGGTAAAAAAACCTCACAGAGAAATAATTGCCCAACCCCTCTCTAATATCTACACTCCCATATAAACTAGTTAAACAAGACAATCTTTTGGAACCTATGCAAAATAGCTAGACTGGTTTAAAAAAATTAATGATAAAGCCTTTGTTTGTTTTTCACAAAACAGTATATATTATTTTTTATCATACTTCGTATAAATTGTATATCAAGTGAAAAAATTTTAATGTGTTAGTTAAAATGACCTATTTAAAACTGAAAAGGTGGTGTTGAATTTTTTCACTACATATTCCTTATAGCTTAGAACTATGTCCAAGTCAAAACTTTAATTTGTTTGCATAAAGTGAATTTTGGTTAAAGAATTTAATAAACATTTCTTGTCTAAGATCCAAAATTTGATAACAAAAATTTACTGTAGTCGAAGAGTTGTATGGAAAAGCATGATGTGCACCTTGCTGATATTAACAAATTTGTTTTGAAGAAAATAATGTGAAGAAAAAATGCAAGATTAAAACTTGCGAGTTCTTAAATTACTTGCTTTAGAAGTTTGTTTGTCAGAGTATTAATGATATCCAGTTTTCATTATCTTTAAGAACGCCAAACTCGCTGCCACAAAATATTGTTTGCAAAGTATAAAACATTTAGCAGAGCATCTGGTAAAGTGTGGAAAAAAATGAGAAATAGTGCGGAAAATTTTGGCAAATAGTGTGGAAATAGTGCGGAAAAAAGGTCGATAGTGCGGAAATAGTGTGGAAATTTTAAAGGTTATTTTCTTCATTTTCCTGACGTATTTTACTTGTTTAATCAAAACCATGTACTGTTTTACGTTTCACTTTGTTTTAACTCCAATAAATGACGATATTACAAGAGAAATTTTTCACAAGAAACCATAGAATTGAATTGTACACCAGTTCCGCGTTCGTATAGCCACAAAATGCAGTTCTACAAAAAATTATGAAATACAGACTGAATAATCGTACATGTACGATTATTTTTTTTCTACCACCCTGTACGATTCCTATTAGGACTGTACGATTATTTATTCTCACTTCTTTTCGCTTCCCCGAGTAGAAAATAACCCTCTGGCATCAGGGTACAAAAAGGGTCATTTTTTTTTGCTTTTCAAATATCTGAAGCAGTTTTTCTTTTCGTGAAACTTGTATGCAACAAAAATTCGAAAACGTTTCATGAAACCGACCATGTTACACGGCGCAACATCTCGTGAAACTTTCTCCGCATCATTGTTGCACACAAGTTTCAGCTAAAAGTTTCACCGTGTAGCACCGGCTTAAGTTTCGTATTGTCTGCCAAATCAAAATGTTTTCTAAATTATTTAAAGCTGTGGTTTCTTATAAATACTTTCCAAATATTCTTTTTAATTTGGAGTGAAATCAACAACCGGCACGTGTGCCTGAACGCACTGTTACTATAATTTGTTCACAATTTCCTGCTGTTACATCGTTGAAGCGAGGGTAAATATTTGTTGTTCAGTGCATTATTTGACCCTGTAGGCTTAAACTGCATCAGTTTACTGCAATTTATAAACAAATTTTCTTATGATTTGAGATACTTTATACTGAAACTTGTAATTTTTCGTTAAAAATACGGGAAAGTGTGGAAAAAGACAAATAGTGCGAAATAGTGTGGAAATTGGTCTATAGTGCAAAATCGCACCATCGCACTTTGCCAGATGCCCTGATTTAGGTACAAATAAATGCAAATTTTTGTTCCTGTGAATATTGGAAGCATTTCTTATATTAAAACCCAAAGTTTGATAATAAAATTGGCCTGCAAAATTTAGTTTAATTTATTTGTTTTAAGTGAAAGAATCGTATCATTTAGTTGGCTAAAATTCATTGTTGGAAGATTTGAGTTGAACTAGAGTAGTTCATTTTATATTTAGTTAAATGTAATTGTGATTACTAATGATACTCGCGATCACTGTTCGCGATAATCAACAACAAAGAATAAAAAAAATGGCAAGCTCGTCCTGGTTTTAAGCCAATTGTGGATCAAATTTCACTTATGTTGGAAGCTTTTTAGTAAATCTATTTGTGTGAAATGCTTGAGATGATTGGAGTCTGAACTATGTTGGCCCAAAATTTCCTAGCATGCACTGCAAATTTAATCATTAATGCTTTTTATGCTCCAGCCATAACTACGACTGAACGAAAAGTAAATTTGCTCCTGAGCACCACAGCAAGAACAAAACGTACTTCCTTATTTTATTAAGTACAGAAAAGATTGGTGACCAGGCAAAATATATCTGTGTACTGGCAAAATATATTTACTGTTCATACTACACTAGTTGTTGCTGTGAGCAAGGTACAGTAGTGCTGGCGGCTTAGTTTTTCAGTTTAATTGGTGTTTATATTCCATAGAAATGTTTGCTCATCACAATTGACAAGGGTATGTGCAATATTTGCCACATACCATAAACTGTCAGAAATTTGGGGTTTATATATCACAAATTAATAGAGACCTTTAGATACAACTACGAAAACAAGTACGAGTGCGAGATCTTGCACGGTTGAACCAGTAAACTCGTCGTCAAGAGGACGACTTTTGCTTGAAATCTTGTCCTGTCGACAGTGAGTTTGCTGGTTAGAGCGCGCGCGTGCAAAATCTCATGATCTTTCTCGAAGTCAAATCTAAAGGTCTCTATTACATCGCATCAGATTTGCAAAAAAAACTTTGTAAAGTATATCAGTATTTCACAACTTTGCCCCCTGATTTGTTCTGGACTTAATTGCAAAATTTATATTGCCTTAGTAAAACTTGCATTAGTGAAACCGATAAAATTTATTAAAAACACACTTTCCTCTTGGTAAAAACTTTTTTCCCATGGTAAAATGTATGTGATTTTACATGCAATATTCAACACCATTCTTGCAGTTTTAGAAAGATAAAAAGATAAAACGAGAAGCCATTTTATTTTTTGATGCTATTTATTAATATGTAGGCTGTCATCTAACTACCATCTTTAAATTCATTAATTCTGCACTGTCACTTTTACCGGGAATATCTAAATAAGAATCAAGCAAGTAGGCCATCAAGCTCACTCACCCAACTGATGAGTTGATTTACAGTAAATATATGAAAATATACATGAACTTAATAAAAAAAAAACAAGTAAAACCTCTAAGATAAATGGACTAAGAGTCAATTGCACTTGATGCAATAGGCTGAATTTGCTATTTAAACTTGTAGTCCATGAGATCCTGAAGTCTAATAGACCCTTTTCATGCAAGTTAAGTGTGACATTGATAAATATTCCAGTATTCAAAACACAAATTGCATCATCACATTTGCCACAATCATAATTACTCAGCATGAGGGCAGAGTCAAAAATTACATAGAGTTTCTTATTTTTTTTGTTGGTCACATTTGTGGAATCTCATACCTAGGCTCATTTCACTGCTGATGATGTCATCATTGGCGAAGCAGCTGCACCAAAGTTTGTGTTGTGTGCTTGTACATGTGGTTTCACTGACCATCGAGGGGAGAAAGCCTTCTGTTTTGTTTTCCTTTGTGACATATATTTTTCAAACTAATAATTTCTTATTTATTTTTAACTGATGTGAAATGTCGCTTTCAAAAAATGAACTTTCCTAGTTTTAGCTAAAAGTAATGTTCGGAACGTGACAAAAATTACAATTTCTAAACGCTTTTCGCTGGTCATAGATAATGTAGAATAAACATAATCTCCAACCAGAAAATTTCTTTATCTTGAACTAAATTTCCCACATAACTTCACCTGGCAGCACTCATGGATGTTTTGGAATATTTCTTATCATGATCTATTCCGAGGAATGCCAATTGTTAATTTGGGTATTTTTTTAGAGAAAAAACGCAAACAGTCAGGGCCTATTAGAGTTAAAATTACTGTATTACCACAATCTCCCTTCATATCCTGTAAAGTGTGGGTCGTTTCAGCTAATACGGTCTGTAAGCTTCCCATGAAATTACATAACAGTTTATTATAATTTTACTTCTTGTTTGTGTGTTATCTGTTTTTACACAGGACTACTGTAAGTTCAATCCCTCTACCATAGAGCTAGAAAAATCACCATCCTATCCAACCTTTAAACTATGGAAGTCTCTTCACTAATCTATGATTGCTGCTAGTATAACTATAGCAATACTGGGCTTATTTCTATTTTGATTTCCATTTTTTCTCTACAAGTAGTCCATCACAAATAGACCACTAGTGGAGTATCCATAAATCAAATGTTTATAAATGTTATGACTTTTTATGGTTTTAAATGCATGCTGTCATCCATGCACGGGCCTCTTGTCTCATAAAGAATTTAGTTTTTTAGCTTAAATAGTGTTAGTGCATGAATTTTCTAAAACTGAAAAAGTGGTACATATATTTTCTTTCCAGAATACGTGTTTTGTCAGCTGCATCGACTCCCAGAACAACATGGCTGCATTTATGACCATAAAGAAAGCGGACGTAGAGAAGCAAGACAGAAAATGGTAACACTGGGCCCAAGAAAAGTTGGCAGATCTTTTCAACGGCTTGATGAATGATATCAAATAAAAACACAGAATTTTTCATGGCTAAACCGTTTGAAAATATTATACAAATACTCTCACAAGACATGAGATCGTGTATTAAGCTTGATGAAGTTTAAAGCTGATTAATACCATAGAACACTATATTTAAAGGTATTAAGGACAAAAATGTTGGATCTATTGGGTAGAGGTTTAAAAGTTGTTGGGGTTTCATATTTTGAATTGTTATTTGTTTCATTGCTAAGGTTTGACTTGACTTGCACCTGTTTAAAACAGTGTAAAAGAAATATTGAAAATCGCTATCTGTCAGTCTAAACTAATGTACCTTAAGAAATGAAAAAAGTTTAATTTTTACAGTAAACATAATAGAAGTGTGTGAATTCTTTTAAATAGGATTTCTGCAAAGGGTAGTTATTAGTCAATCATAATTAGATCATTATGTACATTTTGTTGTCTTGGCAATATTTGTAATAATTTTTGCCCTTTTCTCTAATTATGCTGCAGAAAGATCTGTAAGCTATATAATGGTGTTTTAAAATAGCTAACTGTTTCATTGATGCCTTTTTCATTTCCTCGAGTATTTGAAAAATACCATTGTCTAGCATAACGGACAACTGCAGAATTTCTCTATAACAAAGAATATAAACTACACAGTCTTCGTGCAAAGATTACCTTTAAATATATTTGAAATATGAATGATTACAATAGCTTTGTGGTAAAAGAAAGAAAGAATAAAACTTAATTATGATTAATTGTTGATTCAACTTACAATGGTGTGGAATAAAATGCAAACTACTGTGGCATAGATATGTTCTCAAGAAAATAGCAAATGGAGATCTAAACAGACAAAACTATAATGCTGTTGAAAGAAATAGCAAAACAGTTACTGTTCATCAGCAGGATGCCCAAATTGTGTGCAATTCTACAACTGGTTTCAGCTTTAATACTAGCTGAAAAACAATTTAGGTGGAGCCACCCACTAAGTGAGCACATTAACTGGACAACGTTAGTAAAACTTACTTTCAGATCTTGGAGATTTCTTATTATTTCTAACCAAACTAGACGTTGGTGAACAGTATATCACTGTGCTACGTGTGGGTGTTGGTACTGGGTGGTCTGGTCGGGAGAATTATTTTAAAAAGTTGGCTTTCACATCAAATGTTCTATGTATAACAGTTCAGCTTAAAGTTTCTTTCAGTTCTAATACTGGGTTGATTTGTACTACCAGACATATCAAAGAGAACATAAAAATATAGCGGAGCAGCATTATTGACGAATGCAATTTTTTCTGTGGGGAAATGTTATGTAGTAAGCAGACGCTGCAAAAAATAAAAATACCAATTTAGTGGCTATTAGTATAAATTCTGCAGCTGAAAACTCAAAATAACTAATATGCGCCAAAAATATATATACAAAACGTACCTTTGCTGAAAGCTAATGTCATTCATAATATAGCTACGACATAACGCGTTCTCTTATTGGTTCAAATCTATGCTTTATTACACCGCTAAAGCTATGGTTTTCACTTTCTTGTTTTGCTATATCATAAAAGCATTAGGGCGCTATTTATTTTGATGTTGGGAGAGACACTGAAAAAGTAAAATCACTCTACTGTAGCTTGTGATTTTACAACGTTCTCGTCCTCTCTCCCAACATCACGTGTGCTCTATTTCGCCGATAAAGTCGTAGGAAACTGCGCTTTAATGCTTAAATAAATATCAAAAGTAAATGATAACAATAATTTTTCACATTTCATATTTGTATTGAATTTACCAAGAGAATACTATAAATAGGTTTATTTTTGACCCATTTAATACTAATACGTTGTAACCTTCCACTTGGTATGTGACGTGGCCAGGGCTATGATTGTGCAGCAAACATGGAACTCATTAGAAATGGTGTAGCTTCTCAAATACAAGCGGAAATACCATCTGCCATCCCAGTTCATTGCCTTGTACACTGCCTCCAACTAATCTTGCAAGAAGTTAGCAGGAAATGTCGATGTTTAAGAGATGCACTTGTATTAGTCAAAGAAGTAATCAAATTGAAAAAGTTGTCTCCAAATAGATCTACGCTTTTTGCAAATAATTTGGAGAATTACGAAGGAGGAGTCACTGTGTCACACCCGTTGGACAGTCAGAACAGCCGCATTCAAAGTTGTTATTGACGACTTCCTTGTTCTTCAGAAAACAATGGAAGAGGTCAGCGAAACAACACAGGACGAATACGGCCAGAGGGCGAATGGCGTGGTTTCAAGTCTTGCTAAATTCGACACTTTGTTTGGTCTTAAGCTGGGCTTTCTTTTGTTTGGGGCTTCCGAGTAGCTTTCTAAAACTTTGCAGGGGAAAGATACCACTCTACAGGAAGCAATCACTGCAGCAAGTCTGGCCAAAAATTATTTGTGCGGTTGCGCACAGAAGAAGAATTCAATAAGTTTTATGAGCCGTGTGTCACATTCACAGATGGCAAAAGTGGACAACCTACACTACCACGATACAGGAGAGCCCCCGCTAGGCTTGATGACAGAGTTCTCCCTCATCGATTTCAATGCCCTGTCGATTCAACCAATCCAAGCTAAGTCCAGTCATTAATGTAGAGAAAATAATCATTAACGCGGCAAACGGCCGTGATGATTTCAGCAACCAGTCGGAAGAGCTGAAAACTTTTTGTTACAAGACTGATGTAGACTGTGGCAGGCTTGAACACACGCTTCATATTGTACAAGATGCAGTGAAAACTTCACTACCTGAAGTACGTTAGGTTACGAATGGGAGAATTATCTACGAAGCGCTGAAGAAAACTCCTGCCGCTAAGAAGCTGCTAGGATAAGTATAGTAAACTTTTAAGACTGTACTTGATCGTACCGGTTACACGGGCAACTTCAGAACGCATATTTTCTGCCCTACGAAGACTAAAGACATACTTGCGAAGCACGATGAGACAGGATCACCTGAACAGCTGCATGCTTATACATTGCTATAAATCAGTTGCGGACACGCTCAACTTTACGGACATTGTGCACAGAGGTTTAACTTTTCAAATGACCAACGAAAAGGATACTTTCGAAAATTTGAGTTGGGTTGCGACATGCGAGCCCCCACACATTTCAAGACGTTCCGCCGCCTCTGTTAAACCTTTGCCTTCATGCTCTAGTTGATTCACCTAGAAATTTATCTCAGGATAACCAAATGTTGGTACATTTTTTGAAGAGGTTGGCTTTGCATTTATAGCAAAGATTTTGTTACAGATATATATTTGTAGCACACTTCATCATTATGCACTACAGTGGAAAGCCCCGCACTCCCATACCCGGGGAATAGCGGGGCATTAGACCTAGCCTCCGAACTAAATGAAGCACATTCCCCGCTATGCGAGGCAATTTCTTATGTCAAAACCTCATTTTTGTACTCCGCCCCCCGGGCAGTAATTGAAAAATCACAAATACACAACGTTGACCAAAATTATTTTATTTCAAGAATTGTGCCTCAAATTGAACTCTTACAAAAACTTTTTCAATATCTTCACAAAATAGGTGAAACAATCATAGCGCATCTACAATAAGCTAGCTGGCGGTTGAATAATCCCAAATAATGGTAGTTTACACACTACTGTGTTTGAACAAATGCATCATTACATGTTGAAGTGCCCGATGCCGGCGGTGTATATTTGATAAGAATAACGGAGATTTTTTCAACTGGAATAACGGAATATGGCTATATTTTTCTTGGAATAATGGAATAACAAGTTTTTGTAGGGAATAATTTAATTTGAAGAAAATAATGGAATAACGATTTTATTTTAAAATAATAAATTGTAAAATTGTGCCACTGTCAGCGGAAATTGAACCGTAAGTATATATAAAATTTTACAGTGTCGAAAACTTTCTTCATTTTACTTCGATTTTGCAAGAACGGAATTTTGCGGTCGCTTGAGTGCGAGAACGCTGTACGCTATGATCGCAGTGCTGGCCGTAGAGGTCGGTAGGCATTTCATCAGTGTAACAAGATATTTGTTAACGTAGCCTGTGCTTCTGTTCCTGATT
>JAOTRI020149009.1:0-10323 GCA_028564885.2 Zoanthus sanctaehelenae
GAAACAGCTGTACACGGTTGCTCCAGTTACTTGCTTTGTTGATACTCGGGTGAAGCTGGTTGTGCGCATGCGTGCAGATTCTGGCCAAACCGTGGAGTAGAGTTTGGGTGGTTTTTGTTGTATTAAGTTTTAGCTACTTGTAGTTTGTTAACATATATACCCACTTGTTGGCGATAAAATAAACGCAAATTTTCATAAAATGAACTTGGCTTCGCCTCGTCCATTATTCACAAACTACTCACCTATGTTTTAATTTTCAACTGTTTTAGTGATTGGGATCCAGTCCCATTTTCGAGGTTGGTTAACGTTAACGTTGGTATAATACAACTTTAAAAACTCTTACCAGCTGATAACCCTTGAACAGTCTTGGAGCCAAAATTTCTAAGGAACTGAAACATGACTTGCTGTAATGTAAAAGTATTTTTACAAAAAAATCATTAGAATATTACATGCTCTTTGAATAATTCTCTTTTCAACTCACACAAACTGAAGGTATTACAGGCTATTCGATTTGCCTCACACACTATCTGAAGTACCACTCTACTTAGCATAAATTAATTCAAAAATTCAAATTAGTATCTATTTGATTTCTTTAAAAGGGTGTATAATTATAGAAAGATCATTCCCATGTACAAAAAGTGCTGTTTAAAATTTGCCTTTGCAGAAATCGCTCACAAAATCACACGGGTATTTGCTTGCTCGCATGCATTATTATTTTTAAAAATAGGATTTTTAAAAAGGTGTATGCAAAAGTAGACACACTTCAAATTGGCTCGCATTCGCGCCGTGCTCACAAAGATAATTCGATATCCCTATATCGCCCAAATGGCCTGAAAGACTTTTAAAAACTAAACAATATTTAGTTTTGTCTACTTAAACTTTATCTCATTATTTTAGTTGCATCAAAATAAAACAAAGATATTTCCGGAGAAGAAAAATGAAAATAAAGTAAAACTTTAGTCACATATTTTCAATAACTAGCTGTTGAAGTGACTACGAGTTTCAAACATTTTAATTATGAGTGCTTTTCGTCGTTATCGAAAGATATCAGCTATAAACAAGTGCCATATATACTAACAAGAATATCGAATGATCAAGTTTTGCCAGAAAGGAGAATATGTGAAATACCCAGTACACGTCATCTAAAGAAACAACTGGAATAAATCCTATAAATGCTATATCCGCCTGATTTCTTTTATCGACAATTCGATTTATGATTAATTTTGGTAAGTGCTAGCTTTGGAAACTGTCTATATTGAGACCATCATAGACAGAAAAAGAACCAAAATTTGTCACTGTTTGACAGCTTTACAAAACGTGAAAATCACATGGTTAACATTAGTTTCATTAAGTAGACAAACAGTCTGTAAAGAGATTGTTAAAACTGAAGCCTTGATTAAATGCATGTGCGTTTTTCGGGCAACAAATATACATGCGACAGCTACAAAATTTATTGGTATGTTATGAAGTTATCCATACGTCGTTGCCATAAACCTAATATATAAGTATATCTAAAAAAAATTAAAGATGGAAAGCCGTGACTTGTGGTTAACTTCTTACCAAAATCATTTACATATCGTGTTGCATCTTTTTATTTAGTCAAATTAAATCCGTTTTGAACCCAATATTAGGTTTCTTGTTGTTCGTGTAATGAAAAACACAAATACTCTTTACTAAAAACATTACAATGCAAAAAAATGAAAGAGTTTTTCTTTTAAGGATAACTGATTAACTGAAGTCCCTAACGTTTGGTTTTAGTTTCGAAAAGGATTATTATATAGTTAACTCAATGTTGAACTTTCCTTCACCTGATAGAATTATAGAAAAGTCAAGAAGCTTGCATGCTTTATATAGGTCACGTCAGTGACAATTTGATCTTACGAAGAAATTTTCGCCAGTTATCTAAACCAATTTTATCGATATCACATATTTAATAATTAGAGCTTAGTCTAACTAATTTAATTCTTAAAGCAAAGATGAGGAAATTTGTTTAGATAACGTTATGACATGTGCAAACATCTTTCAAATGTTTTATCCCTCGCGTGCAATAATATTCAATTTTTGTCCCTAGATGAATATAAGGTTTATAAACCTAAATTTACAAGAAAAGTCCTATATATATTATATAAATATGTGCAACTAGCTGAGACTTACTTTAACCAATTGTTACTTTACCTTTAACGGAGTTCAATGTTGTACCATAACTAAGGAGCTAGGTATACGTGACTGGGCACAATACTTGAAAAGAAACAACGGCTTGCGAAGGACTGGGAACTGACAAAACAATTTTAATAGGCTTACGATGTATTAAAAAGCAAAACAAAAAACGACGATGTAAATTTGGTTTTAAACGTACAACATTTAAATATCCGCTTCCCGCGAAATGGTCATGATTGATTACAATCAAACTTATGATTTTGATTTATCAATTAAAATCGCCATTTATCCTCGTCCGGAGTAGTACATGGTTGAATGGCCAAGTCTTCAATAATTTCAAACTCCTAAATACACGAATCAATTTTTTTTTCGGAGCTTTTACGCCACTGATGATGGTATTGGTAGCTGATGCTTTGTCCTTTTTTGTTGATTGAATCAGCTAGAATTATCCCATACACAACAATTGACCATTCTCATCTCATCATTGGTAAAAAATAGTTTTATGTCTATCGAGTTTTTAAAAGAGTGTTTTATTCATGACACGCTTTATAAAAACATTATTACGGCAACACAAAATTAACTTCGGTAAAAAAATTAAATCAGCAAAGATTTTACACCTTCAGAAAAAAATGACTTTGAGTTTCTCTTTAAAAACAATAAGAAACTATAAGTTCGTATTATTTAATTGTATACAGATATACGAAACTGCTAGTTAAACCATAAAATTATCAAATTTGTTCATAAAGCACTTGGCTTCCCCTCGTGCATAACTAAATTAGCACAATCATTGCTTATCAACCGCGTGTATGTATTTGTAAATAAATCCTTTCACGCGTTAGTCACGAACTTGAAGCAGGCTGTACGTGTGATTGTAAAAATACACACCCCAAGAGCAACAAGCATGTCTTTCGATAAATGAAATCTGAAGAATCCTTTCATGACGGTAATGACAAACGAGGAAACGAGCCTTTAAAACAGAACGGCTTTCCTCTTATTTTGTCTAATACCTAAAAGAGTTGAGAAATGTAAAATGAGATCTTGGAGCAAAGCGAGTGCTGCATTTTTTTGCGTGTGATGACCACCTGCTAAACACATACAATATACATATACACATACATGTACAATATAGTTATTACATGAATACATGTATCATTAAAGACATGTGCAATTAACAAGTATTCCCTGAAGTGGAGGTGACTAGTTAACAATTAGACCTCGAGGACGAATGGACTACGAGTAATAGTCCATGAGGCTGTAGGCCGAATGAACTATTCAAACTCGTAGTCCATGAGGCCGAGAGGTCTAATTGTTTTAGTATCACCGAACTAGTTTGACATAAAAAAGCAATAACCGGCAAAAAAAAGGGGGCAAAACTGGCAAATTTCACTACTCGATGACTATTACTAATAGACCACTAGTAGCGTAGCCAATCAAAATACTGGATTTGCAATAGTCCACTAGTTGGGTGATACTAAAGAGTGTTAGGCCCTATGTGCCACGAGACACGAGGAGGACTGGTAACAGGCAACTTTAGAGTGTTGCTGTTGTCCAAATCATTTGCTTTAGTAGTGGCTATATTCAAGTAATTTTTTAGAAGTTTTCGATCATTCTGACGTTGTAGTGGGTTCATTTGGCCAGATTTCTGCCTTCCAACCTCAAGTTCCCGTGTTCAATACCTCGCCCTGGCTAAACTTGAACATTTTGGTGATGTGCTTTTACGGTAAAGCTTAACACTATATGTAGCATCGATTGCGAAAGAAGTCATTTTTTATTCTTCCTAGCCAAAGGCTAATGTTTAATCACTCGAAGTCTCAAATGTTGATGTGAAAGTCGAATTTGCTGATAAGGGAAAACCGGAGTACCCTGAGAAAACCCTCCATAGTCCGATTGTTATCAAAACGAACTTCTAGACAATGAATTTAAAGCAAAAATTACGCAAAACAACTGACGTTTTAAAATCACCATGCTCCATTTTGAAAAAGTTTTGAAATAGCTTATCTAATTCTTAAGTGACACCACAGATCAGGGCTCGAAATTGCGACCGATACAGTCGCATTTGCAACTAATTTTTTACTTTTGCCACTAAATGCTCAGCAGCGGTCGCAATATGGCGACCAATATTCATCTCCGACAGCTAAAGTAAAACAGAAATTATCCTCCAGAATTTGTTACTTTATCACTAGTTTTCAACTTATGAGAATTTTGCGACAAAAATTTAGCATCCAGTTGAATAAATGTAGCCTGCGTCGCAGACAGTGCAAAAAAAAACAAAAACTGACGTGTCTGCCGTCTGCATCGCAGGCTAAATAAATGCGACCATAAAATTTTATTAATTTTGAACCCTGCAGATATTTATACAATCCGATCTACCTAAGGAAAAAACAGAGTTAGTTGCCGCTATTTTGCGCTCAATTTTTTTAAACTACTGTACATTGAACGTCGTGGCCTTTGAACATCTAAAGCTTTTCGTATCGTCTCCTTAACCAGGCATCTATCAATGACACCTCTAAGTTTATTAAAATCAGCCAAAAACCGAAGGGCATCCTCCAAAATTTTATTATCCACTCCTACAATATAAAAGTATCTATAAACAGCTGTTGTGAAAAGAATCCTCCCAGAGAAAATCGCTGACTCACTAACACCAAAAGGATCTCAAGTCAATTAAGGCCTGGGGGTCACTTGCGTAGTATTTCGTAATATGACATTTTTTGTTATTTCTCATCGAATATTTGGCCAATTTTGATCATCAAGGTATCAAAATAATTGTTAGAAGTTATGCTTTAATTTTCTGATATTTCGATGCTTGTGTTGTTTTATTTGTTTGTTTTAAAATAGGAAGCATATCTGTGGCTAAATTTTGGCCATATTTTTGTACGGACGGGAGACAAAGAGTTTCCGCATTAATTTGTAAAAAATAAGTCCAAGGGATAGTAGAACGTCTGAAATATATGAATGTAACTGAAAAATAGGTATTTTATGAAGAAGTATTTTCGTTTTAAACGGCAAAGTCAGAGAAGGTAAATTTTTGAGTTTTAACTCCGTATATTTTAACGCCTGATGAATGAAATCCTAGTTTTCAGATAGGATCTGTTTGGTATGCTCAATAGCTACTTATTTTACCAAGAATTATAATCTTTAAGCTAAGTTATCTATGCCTCCAAAGCTGTTTTTAAATCGTAAGGTATAACAGTCAAGACTTCTTCAGACCTATAAATAAAGTACATAACTATAATACACGATTAGCTTCGAGAAATTCTTTCTACATAACCAAAATAAGAACCAATTATGGTAAATTTAATATTCGTTATGTTGGAGCTATTATTTGGAATGAGATCAAAGATGATTTTAAATCAACGACATAGTTTCAAAAAACTAATAATAAATCAAATATTGAACACAACTAATTATCCTGATGCACTTGACTTTTTGCCCATGGTTTTATTCTTTTCTCTTTTATTTTTTTCTCTTTTTTTTAATTTATTTCGTTTTTATCTATTACTGAAAACCTTAATATTAAGATGAATTGCTGCTCTTAAAATTATATATATTTAGTGACAGTTTCCGACTGACCCATGCTACCTAACTCGATTATTATTGCTATTTTTAGGTAGCAGTGGATCCTCATCCTTTTGTGTAAATTTACTTTTTGTAACTATAATATAATTATAATATCAGAGGGCACAATAAAGTTTCAGTTTCAGTGATGTGTGACTGTCAAGAACTGTCTTGAGGTTTGAAAATTTCTATGACCAGGTAGTAATAAGGGCGTGGCTTACCACATCAGCAACATCAAATGACATGTATATGTTAAATAAATGTTATCTTCACATAGATCTTGTACCCCAGTAAACATAGTTATAAATAGGCTTGCAAAAATAGTAATAACTCTTCACAATTCTTATCATATGAATCAATGCAAAGTTGTTCAAAAATTGCTCAGTATAAAAAGTTGCTTCAAACATCAAAAATTGCTTAAACGTTACCAAAAACACTATCTGTTCAAACCTAACCAAAATAACGTCAAAGTTTCGATATTCTAAAATCATTTATGCACTAGATAGTTCAAACCCCCAAATGATACTGCAAACTTGAAATACGAAAAATTCCAGGTTTCCTAGTGGCGTACATTATTATCAAAGAGTCAAAACGATTTTCTGTGGACTAAACCCAAATGTGTCCTGCTGTTTGAGTGTCTTGCACAGGATCGGGAAGGTGTTCATTTTGTTGTGGTTTCTTTGGCGCTCGATGTTTCCGCCACCGAACTATGGCCAAGATGATAACTAGCAAGCCAACGCCGATTAACACAGCAAGAAGTGTTAGTACCCAGGGATTTTTAGCCAGAATATCAACACGACCACGTTCTTCTTCTGCTGTAGCAGCCGTGCCTAGTTTAGAGGGGAAAAAATGCAATGGAGTTGGTTTCTCGTGTGAATACGAATCTCAAGTTGTAAATACCACATTTGTATTAAAGTAAAGCTGTGTCAGATCATGCATGAAAGGAAAGGCTCAAATATCAGTGGTGAGTTTGAAATTTTGTGATAAAGGTGTTTTTGTTTAAAAAACTACAATCTCATTTTATAAAAAGTAATTTAGCCGCGCTAATTGAGCTTTTTACCGAAGTATCAGACTTTAAAAGATTAAAAGCTACTGGATCCAATCAGAACTCTCGAAATTAATGGTGTTCTTTTGTTTAATTAGTGAGTACTAAACCAGCACCAGTCATTCAATTAAACCAATGAGCAGTTAAACATCTATATACTATGTATTTTCCTGTCCTCTTTCCAACATACCTGTACTGTTTTCATGTTTCATGGTTGTAAGGTTTTCCATCGTGTGGCTTGTTGGTACTGTTTCATTAGTACGAGTCATAGTTGTCTGAGCTATTATGGGCGTGCAGTCGGATCGACCATAGCTACACTGTTGATTGGTCGGCATGCCGTCGGCAATACACTTTTTCATGGGAAAATTCTGACCATCGCTGCAGCAATACGAACATCTCTGGCACATTGATGTCGTGCTATCAAAATAGAAGCCGGTGTCACAGTCTCCGCAAATTCTATCTGATATCCCCGTACATTCACGGGCTACGATCCTGTGCGGGCCACATTTGCTGCAATCTGTACAGCCATTGGAGGAGTATTCGCTAGAAAAAGATGTCCCAGGCAAACACTTAACACAACGTATAGGTGTATTACCGGTGACGCTGCCTCCGCATGTCACACTTGGACCAAACCCGATCTTGCACCATACGCAATCTTCACATCCAACCACACGCCGAGTGGTTGGATCAATCTTCTGGATTGCGTTAGCTTCACAGATCTTGTCAGCTGTTGCGCATCGTAACTGAAAAAAAAATGTCAAAAACTTTCGCTATTGAATTTTGATACCGTTACGTTTCTATAATTAAAAAGTAGCTGCGTTGCAGTCTATGCGCTCGGTCCCACAACACGGTTCATACATGACCTCGTCCCACAGCACAACAGCCATATTTAATCAGCTGGGAGTCGATTTTGCTGAGAGAGAAAAACCGGAGTAAAACCCTCGGAGTCAGTCTGAAATCGACAAATTTCAGCCCACGTGCGGGGGGTCGGTCCCTAGTCGTAGAGGTGCATGGCTGCTACTCCAACCTGACTCCGCTACCACATAAAGCTAAAACTTCGCTTTGTTTTTGTAACCGTTTTTGTTATAATGACAAACCACCACTTTTTTTTAGACAGGAAAGTTAAAAGACGAATAATTCAAACGCTATAATCAATCATTTGCGAACACTACTAAACTGTATGCATGGATATGTGCGGACAAGCTTTCCTTTTCGAAAGTTTGTTACAGAGCTAACATTCAAAAAGAGGATATTAATTATTGATAGACAATAATAGAGACTAAAAAATTGTTTTATCCGGCTAATACTGAAAGTGAGACGGGGATTTTCACCAATGCTGTTACTTCAATACTTGCGTGCTTGATGTCACATAGGGCCTCAAGGTTTTTGAATCGGAAAGATTTACATTCTTTAAAATGCATATGTACTCTTTCTCTTTGACGTTTGCCTTTGCCTCAAACTAATAAATTATTTACTTAACGTTTATTGCGTAGGAATTGGTTTCTCATTCTTCCTAACCAGGGGCTAGTGTTTAAAAGCTCGACGGGTGAGATCTTCGCAAAATGAAGGTCGAATTTTCAGGGGGAGGTATACCGGAATACCCTATTCGAGATCGATAAATCTCAGCCCACATGCGGAGCTCAGGAATCAATCCCGGGTCGTAGAGGTGGGGCACGATCGATAACCACTAATCAGTAACCTGACTCCCCAGCTAATACTCATGCCATCAGAGACCGCGCAATGATTTCAAAAGCGGTGAGGAGGCTACGAGGCGCTGCTGCGTCGATACTAGGAAAAGGTCCGTTTTGGAGACGATATTCCTGTTTTTCCAACAAGAGGAATATTGGACATTCTTTTTTCATTCGGATTTAGCGTAATCAGAAGTAAAACGAGAAAATAGTACGCATTGTAACACAAAATCTTAAAAAGATCCACTTTTCTCTGCATGTAATACGTATCGAGCGTGATTCAGGAAGGCAACGGTTTCTAACGCGATCACGGTAACTACTTCATGTTAGATCCTAAATGTAGCAAGTCATGCAGCACCCTTTGGAAGACGGAGAAAGGACAATTTCGGGCCCAGCACAGTGTCTTAATTTTTTAATGCTTGGATCTATACTTAGACAGAAATTAAATGTTTTTGTACAAAAAAATGGTGGGGTTATAGCCAACACAGTCCACACGGTTGAGCGGTCCATGGCCATCGTTAAGAAAAGAAGTAAAAGCACGTGTTATTCTCTCTTATATACTATTGTATATAAACTTACCATAAACAAATATAAGATTATAACCCGAAACATTTGAACTTCGGTTAATTTTCTCGATCTCAACTGGAATCTCGTCTGTGTCTGTGAGTGTGATGTTACTTTGTCAGTCCGCTGGTGTTATTCCTGAAGAAAAATGTTTGGAACTATGAACAGAAATTATGCTATTTATCATTATAAGGTTGTTTACTTCCCTCAATACTTATTTTGATAAAAAAAAAGAAAGACATGTACTGATTATTGCGTTCATCACAGTCACGTGATCGATTTTGAACAATTGCACTCGCGGATTTTTTCCAGTGAACGAACCATGCTTAAATTAAAATATTGTTATATCTTCTACGTACGTACTTTGTACTCGGTCATCACAATGTATGGTAATTATTCAGTTTGGCGCACATATGTTATAAGAACATTTTGAGCCTCAAAATACAATAAAAGACATTTTCATGAAACTAAAAGTATCTTGTTTGTCTGCAACTGTACCGTGCTTACAATGAAAATGGCCCCAAGGTGAAAAGTTTGCAGTAGGTCGACTGTATGCCCAGACTCCCGGGTTTTCAAATAATAATTTAGCAAGCTTACGATTCTTAATGATCCACGAGATAGTTTCAAGAGAAAACTCTTATTCGCAAGTTGAGAGCTGCGGCTCAACCTACCTGGTTCAAGTCATTTTAAACATTCTTTGAAGTTCCTGATTTCTACAGAAGAAAGTTCAACCTAGTTTTGTTTTTCGTTGTGTAATTTTGCTCGAAACTGTTTCTCGCGATGACACGACGAGTCTATACTGTCATATTTTCGGAAGTTCATTATTTGTTTTAGATATAACTTATCAGAAACCGGGATTTTCATCAGCTTCGAGCTTCGCAACTTCGAGATAGAACTAGAAGCACGAATAAGCCTAAATTACGTTTACTAATTATTTTATCTTCTTTTAAGCTCATTTCTACACTGTAAGTGCAAGGCCGTGATTTCATAATTTATTTTACGCTTTTGAAAGCGTATTGCTGATTTCAATTCTTTTTACTTAGCAAACAGACCTGAAAATAAAAACTATTAGATTTGGTGTACAATTACGTGGGGGATGGGGGGGGGGGGGATGAGTGGTCACAAGCACTGAGCTTTTTTTTTTCAACTGATATGCTGTGCATGATTTTTTTTCTGATAAATTATGTTTGCAGGATTGGCAGGTAACTGCTTGCACGAATTTTTTTTTTTGACATTATTCTTGTGCATGCATTTTTTTAGCTGTGACAAACCGGGGGGGGGGGGGGGGGGGGGGGGGGGGGGGGGGGGGGGGGG
>JAOTRI020149031.1:0-10322 GCA_028564885.2 Zoanthus sanctaehelenae
TCGATGATTACACGCTCCAAATCAAACCTTCTCTTTATTTTTCGGATGAAATGAAACGTGAATTGGGGTTATCACCCCGATTTGCGTGATCTCATTTCATTGGGCCTTAATGGATCATTACGTCATATTCATTGGAGCGTAGCGCTAATGCATCTTTTGATCAAAGAATTCGCAAATGCTCAGAAGAAAATGCGCCAGAACCCGCGTTTTACATATCTCCGAGGTAAAAAGTACATCCGACCTCATCAAACTAGATCATAATTGTGCTTGAAAGTATCTATCGTCGGACTTTTTTATCTGTGTGTGCAAATATAGTGTTGTTGTTGTTGTTGTCTTATGACTAATAATAATTATAATAATAATAATAATGCTAATAATAATATTAAATGAATAATAATAGACTTTATTTAGGTGTCAAGTTTTTCTAGCTTTAACACTCTAAGGTGGACCTTTCACTTAACAACACACACACACAAACATAGATATAATCCCCGAGGGCCTACGGTTTAACTTCCTTGTCCGAGAAGACGTGGTAGTCTAACTATTTGCCGTTGTTAGAGCAAAGGCAGAACTTTCTCCTACCGGTAATCGAACCCTGTGCCTCCCGCACGATAGACTGGCACCTTACCAACTAGGTTAACCAGACGACTCCTTACAAATCCTTCTAAAAATCCCTTGGTAATTCTTAACACTAAGAGGCAAGGCTATTTAAAAAGGATTTGTATGGGTCATCAGAACATAACTGATATATAAGAGTTATTCAGCATCAAAATGTTAAGAAATCCTTTTGAAAAAGTAATCTAGTTTCTTTTAGATTCTTAGTTATTGTATTTTATTCAACATACATTTCATATAATTTTATTTAGCTCCTTGCAGAGTTTGATGCTCTATCCGCAGACTACAAGGCGTCGAGAATTGCCAGTCAAGCTCTCGAACAGAAACTGAACGAGTCACAAGACGAGATTTCTGGATTACAGGGGTATGCTGCATTATAGAGGTTTAGTTTTGCTACACGTTACAAGCGTTCGCATGTTTTTAGCCAGTTTTTCAATTTTTGAAATTACTCCAGATTCTGGTAATAAAGCTAAAACTCGCGTAAGTAAGAACTTTTGCTGTCCATGGGAAACCTGGCAAGGTAAGTTAGCTGAGGCGTCCTAGAATTAATTGAATAAAAACGCAAACTAACTGTGTTTAACGCGTGTTATGGTGATACAGAGCGCCTGTTTGTAAGGTCTTAAAAAATTTTTAAATCGAAAAATTGTTTGCTTAGGTTTTAAATATAGGTTAGTTACTTGAAGTGAGTAGTTTGCTCAAATATATACCCACGAGCTTTCGAAAATATGTTCAATGTTTTATTAAAACATCAGATGAACTCAACCAGTATTTGAAGTGTTTCTCACGCCGTCATCCCCGATTGAGTAAGTACTGAATCGCCAATTTGAAGATTTCTTTTCAAAACAAGTGAGGAATCTATATTTTTGCTCCAAAATGTTCCCACCATAAAAAAAAACAATTATAACAATTGAAAATCCCGTATTCAGTAAATCTGGCAATAGTTTGAATTCCATGTTTAAAAGATCCAAAAATGTTCCAAACTGCTTAAGAAATCCAAACTCGGTAAACGCATTTAAATGGAAGGGAAACTATTCGATGTGCGCCTAAAGGCCCGCTAAAGTAATTAACTTGAGTGTATACTATGATAAAGGACAATTTTCGCTGGGGAAAAAGCTCAATAAAAATCATTTTGGTTTATATAGGCAGTATTTTGAATTTTCTGAAGACTGTTATCGACGGCCAAAGATATATGATTTTTTTTGTACGGTGGTCCGTATGTTCTAGGATATACCGAAATCACCTGATCGATTGCCACCAATTCAAGCCGCGGATTTTTTCCAGTGAGCTAAGGTTGCAAGCAATCATTGCCTGTTCAACCCCATCCTAGATCGAAAAATATGGATGCTAATCAAAACTGATGATGATGATATATTCTGACGTATTCTGTATACCAATTATTCTTGTTTTCCTACTTTTACAACCACTGCTTACAAAAACAAATCGCACATTTAGATTAAGTTCATAACTTTACAGTAACTAAGTGTGATTATGAAAACAGGGATTACAGTATAATTTTCAGTGAATAGGAGGTGAAAGTGTCATAAGAATGACTAGAAACTTACGTTTCGATTACTTGTGCGGTAGGTAGTGTTCGGTAAGTAGTGTGCGGTAGGTAGTGTGCGGTAGGTAGTGTGCGGTAGGTAGTGTGCGGTAGGTAGTGTGCGGTAGGTAGTGTGCGGTAGTTCATTTTACTATCGAGGTACTCGTATTATCGAGAGTTAACCCTTCGTCAAAGACCCAAGTTGTAATTAGTTTTTAGTCAATTTTGATTTATTATGCAAGGTTTATCTCGCTTTTTTTATAATTCGTAAATAAGTCGTTTATTGGGCGCTTGTAGTTTTTGGCAGTTGTTAAGGGAGTCTGGAGAGCTTTCGTTGTCTTGGTAATGTGATGTCATGCAAAGGTGGGTGTATTCGGTAGTTGGGATATTACATCATGTGCTTTGAGTAAATGGAAAGAATTGGTGAACTTGCTTGGTTTTGCTGTTGACGAAGCCTTCATTCTTTCATGCTGGGGAAACTTGGGCACTAACAGGAAGACTGGATGAAACTGCTTGCTAATTATGATCATAGAATGTTGTGATACACTTTAAAAATAACATGGCAGAAGGAATTACGAGAACCTTAAACGTAGATTAAGGAACGAGATTCTGATAGTTTGGTCATGTAAAACGTGGGGATGAGATTAACATACTAACTTGGAAAGTGATGGAGCTGGAGGTATAAGGTAGAAGGCCAGTAGGTAGGTGAAAGATGGTCTGAAACAAGTAAAGGCACTTGACATGACGAATTTGAATATCGCGTATAAAGATATAGCTGGCGATAGTCACCAGTAGAGGCTACTCATATCAGGTATAACGTATAGTGGAAAACTAGGGACGTTGAAAAAAGATGATGATGATGTTGATGATAATGAAGATGATAATGATGATTTTTATGATGTTGATGATGATGATAATGATGATTTTTTTGATGTTGATGATGATGATGTTGATGATGATGTTGATGATGATGATGATTTTTTGATGTTGATGATGATGATAATGATAATTTTTATGATGTTGATGATGATGTTGATGATGATGATAATGATAATGATGATTTTTATGATGATGATGATGATGATGTTGATGATGATGTTGATGATGATGAAGATGATAATGATGATTTTTTTGATGTTGATGATGATGATAATGATAATTTTTATGATGTTAATGATGATGATAATGATAATTTTTATGATGTTGATGATGATGATAATGATAATTTTTTTGATGTTGATGATGATGATAATGATAATTTTTATGATGTTGATGATGATGAAGATGATAATGATGATTTTTATGATGTTGATGATGATGATAACAGATGTTAAGGAGTCTGCAGTTACTGATAATGCTGTAATTTTCTTATTAGAAAATGGCTTGTTTGTTTTTAGAAAAATTCAGAAGATGGCTCAACGTAACTTGTCGTTAGAAGAGAGTTTGAGGGAAACCATTGGACAAATAAACAGGTAACAAGTTATTTTTTGTTCTGGTTTAACGAATTATGGTCAAGTCCGAGTGAAATGTGCAGTTAGTATATTTTTTTTACTATAGAATTAATGACAAATGTACTAGCGGGCTAACTTGAAGCCACTATATTGGGTATACTGTGGCAACTCTTACCCTTGCCTTGCTACTTATGTTTAGTGTATCCTTGGAGGATCTTACTTGAGTTCATTATTATAGACACATTTCCCCTAGTCTTGCACTCTTTAACCATTATTTATGTTCTTTATGGGAACCTGAATCTGATTGCTACCTATGCCATGCTGAAATTTTCCCGTTTTAAATTATTAAAATTTGAAAACATTATCAAACTTCAATTATGCAAATTAATGTTTTTATATCAGAATGGTTTTCTTTCCGCTTACCTTATTGTAGAAGAAATATTAAAAAATTCTCTTTTCTTTTTCATGACCCCAAGTTATTCAATTCTTTAAATGATGAAATTAAGAAAGCACCAAGTATTACCTTCTTTTTTGTCTATGCTTAAAACAAGTTTATTACTTGGGCTACCTGTGGTAGGCCGAGTCTAAATCTGCGTTTTCTATCAATCTATCAGTCTATCGACGTATGGACAAACATGTAAGCCTGCGAGTCGGTCAGCGGTGCGCCAAAGCTACGATTGTGTTGCTGATTGGTTGTGATTTGATTTTATTGTGTGTTGTTCAATCAGTAATTTTGACGTCATCAAGTCCTCCTCGTGGTCTTTTTCATGCTGTGAAATTACTCTGCGCTTTGCCGTATTTCGGAGTGTCGAAAAGCTGAGACTCGAAGAGTTGAGGGTTTTGAAGTTTCAAGGGTATGCAAATGTTTCAAGACTGAAAACAACAGAACAAGGCCCGTTCAAACAAATGAACTTCAGTCCGCATGAACAAACCCACCTAGGAAAACTCACTTGGAATTTTGTTTCAAGAATTTTGTGTCTGAACTTGAAGTTGAATTAAAATATTTAGTACTTCAAAATTCCATTTCGAACTATGACAAAATTAAAACACGCCTTATAGATCGTATACATTTTTGAGGTTCCAAGCTTAAGCGTAGCCCGAGTAAACGTCATTACAGGCGGGGCGTCTATTTAATTTTCTAAAAGATGTTTTCTAACGAACTTCTCGCTCCACCTGTCAAAGTATACACAAATTAATGATAGACATTGCGATTGTTTGAGTCATCTCGCTTCACATTCGTGTCATTTCAATACGGGACGTGTTTTTAGAGCTATTTTGCGACTTCAAATTGGGATTACTTTTCCTGGCCATTACCGCAAGTATTGTACAATTGCTGGAAAGATTGTCGTGCTTTGCTTTACCGCGAAAACAAGTTTACGGTGAGCTGTTTGTATCACACGTGTTTGTTGTCGAAGAGCTGCCAAATGTTGCATAATTTAGTCTTTGTCGCGATATGTCAAATATGAATTGCCCTAAACATTATTCTTCCTGCTGATATCTGTAGTTTTTTATTCAACTTGCAAATGGCTAGATCTATAAAATTTTGCAATATCTTTATTACTTTATAAACTTCATGTTTCCAAACTTTACCGTCAGTTGAAGAGCTGCATTCTAGACACTACACATGCATATTTTAAAAGTTTATTTTTGTTTTATCTTTATTTTTCTTAGTAATTTGCTTTTTTACAACCTAAGTTTATATAAGAAATTATTTTTTATAGTTTAAGTTAAACATATAGTTAAAGTTCCATAGAAGAAAGAAGTAAACAAAATAAATACGGTTTAAAATTTCGTTATGCAAATTAAAGCGAGCTGTCAACTGCCTATAAATGCTTTTAACCATAAAAAATTCTCAAGCGTACCGTTTGCAAACTGTCAGTTTTCACAGTTTTACAGAACTGACGAGAATTAATTTTATGATAGGAAAATGGTTCTTGATTTTTCGTGAACTTCTAATTGACAATGACTATTTAATAAGATATATTTTTTACTTTGTTGTTAGACATTGGATTATTGCTCGCGTTTCTGAGGCGGCTAACGGCAATTTTTAGGCCAAATCATTCATTTTGTGATACAAGCATAAAACTTGGCATAGATAAACTTTAGACCCAACACTACAAATCCAGGCATTAGGTAGCCGGAGTAAACGCGTGTGTACGCGTCTAGTTATTGTAAAGAAGTATACTGTGATCTCATTTTACATAGTCCTTCGACTTTTCACATTTTCCGCTTTTGCCATTTCGCTTTTTGCTATTTTCGTTTTTTTTATGTTTGCTTTCGCATTTGCTTTTAAAACTAAATTTGAATAGTGATTTATAGCTTAATTCTTTATCCTTAGTTTGTTTGTCCAGCCTGACAGTTATTATCTATTGTGTATTTAATGCTAAATCTGTTTAAGGTAACCCATATCAATGAGCCTTTCTCTTCTTTTGAGTTTCCTTGCCATTTTTTTTCATTATTTATTTATGTAGATTTATAGTCTTTTAGGCAAAATCAATAAACTGAACTGAAACTGATCAGGCCCTGTAATCTCAAAGCAGCTCAGTGGCAATAAGATCTAGCAAAGGCATCTAGCAGCACTCAGGGAAAAGCTCTGGCGTTCTACTACACGAAATAGCTGTTCATGGCTTTTTAGATTTGGCTCACTATAGTAGAGGCAAAGCTTAGTATTACAAATGTGGCAATAGATTCCTACATAGTGGCTTCAAACTAGCGACTTGTACGTTTGTTTCGATTGAAATTGAGTTAAGGTTCTGTAATTCAATGAAATGTGATCCGATGTGCCTGGGCCGGTTTTCGTCTGGTTTTCAGGGCGATAGTTGCATCATAGAATCTTTGTTGCGCATCTCCATCAATGCCAAACAAATCTTAAATTGCTGTTAATACGTCCTTGGTTGAAAATAGTTTCTGACTATTGCCGCCGTGAGTTCCTTTGTTTTCGCTTAAATAGGGGTCTTCTGATTTATATATGGCATTTTTTCTTATTTGGAGATGAGCAAAAATTGAAAATGACACAATTCAATTAATATAATCAATGTAAACAAAAACCCGTAAAAGATATTATGTAGTAAAGCAGTATCATGATATACCATGCATATTTTAAAATGGTACATTAAAATACTATTAAACATTTTACAACCCTACATGACATATCATTGGTAATGCTGTAACTAAATATCTCTACCATTTTCACTAGTTTACTGTTTTTGCTGTTGATTGACTGTCATTTTCACGAATATATTTTATGTTGGAATGCCTTTATTGAAAATCATTAAAGTATTTGTTTTGGTTTGGATTACAAATTCGATACTTTTCTTTGACAATAGTTCTTGATTTGATCAGAACTGATTTGCAGTTGTCATAATGTGAGAGTTCCATGTAACTACATGGCGAATTAAGGTGGCTTTAGGTCGGAAGATGCAAAGTTTTGCACCAACAAACTTGAAATCAAACTTTGATAGGCGCTTCTATTTTCAAAACCATGGCCTGCATAAGCTGATGCTGTAGGTCACGTGATTGGACAGATCACGTGACAGGGGACTCGGAATGCGCCTCAGTACCCAGTCCCATGTATTGGAGGAACAGAGCCCCGCTTTTTGGTTAAGTGAATGTTGCTCCACCCGATCCCATATATCCTCCTTTGTACCTCGTCGGGCCCAGTCCTTTTTTCGATCCAATGTCACCATGTCCGTGTTAGCACGATGTTAGTGAAGAGATGCACGAAGAGGACAAAATTATACAAAGTCTATTAAGTAGCATAAAAATGAAATGATGGTAGAGTACATCATATTACGGAGAAATTAATTAAAATGGTTTTATTGTATTTGTCGTCTGTACAAGAACCTCAACTTCTGCACAAACTAGGAACAGATTGAACAGTACAGCAAAGTGGAGTAGATCGCCAAGCACTTCTTCAAAGAGTCATAATGACAGTGGTGTTGGTTCTACATTGGACTCTCAAGCTACCCCAATCTCCCCCGAATCTGCACAACGTCCCTCCGCAAGTTTACAACCAAACGCCATTGAAGAACAATTCGCAGCTGCCTCGCCAGTGTGGAAAACAAGTACTCCCTTAAAACATCGAAGGTAAGTTTAATCGCGATATAGAGCGCTTTCACCAGAGGTCATGCCGGCCATGTTGGTGTACTCTCAACAAAAAAATTTTGATTATTTCTTTTGTTTTGTCCACCAAAAGGTTTAAGGAGCGGCAATTTAACGCCGGATGACTTTAAGAAAACACACAACACTTTCTGAGTCGCCTAACTGCCGTTTGTTAAATTTTTCCAGTAGCTTTAAAATCTTAGATCAGGCCACTACCGAATATGACTTAAGAATCAAGGAAGCTGTTACATTCAGTTACATAGACCATCTCTTAACAAACAAGTTAAACATGTAAATTTAAAACTTTCTTTTTATTTTCCCTATTGTATTAATTCTATATGTATTGTTTCAATTGTACTTGAATGCTATGATTATTTCACTCTGTCCACAGTAAAGATGGCATATGTAAATGCCAAGACATGTCTGTGTTAAAATTTGAAAGTAATGTGTGTATTTTTAAAGCTATGTGGTTTACCTCGCCGCTTTTTGCTACCGAAACATGTTTTTACCCAAAAGTAGCTGCATTTTGTTTCCTTTAAACTACTATAAAAGTGATATTTAGAATAGATTAAAATTGAATGTTTCTATTTTCAAATTTGTACTACTCAATTCAAAGAAATTACCAAAATGTCGATTTTCAACATTATGCTAATAATATTGTGATTTTCCGTTCGGTGCGCCAGACTCACACCGTTATATCAGTGTTTGTTTTATCAAGGTTCCACCTTACTAAGATATACTAAGTATCTTTACATCCATGGAATGATTTTTCTTTCAGGTCCTTGAGCAGTAATATGCCCACTAAAAGCCCAAAGAAAAGCTTAGAAAAAAGTTTTAGCTCGGCCTACTCCCCAACAACAAACGCCATAAAGTCCCCAGGGAGCATGGTTGTGAAACAGTCGGACTTAGTAACCAGATTTGATATAGTGTTTGAAGATACTGATTCTGGTCAGGAAGCCACGAGAACACATATCGGCCACAACAGGCGCCTTTACGGAAACTCCGTTAAGGATGAAGGCGGTCCAATTACTCACGATGTGTCTGAACCACAGGAAAACACGGTAAATTCGGTCCTTCAGCGACTTGGAATTTCTGAATCCGAACGAGCTCTCAATGCTATCCGTACTGGACGAGTAACATCCTTAGGGGACTGGGAAAACACTGGTACAGTAAATATCAAGAGTGGTAGCAATAACAGAACGGCTAAAGTCTTTGCTAGACAAGGCAAAGAGAAAGAAAAGGGCGCTGAGGGTAAGACGGGTATTGCCTAATGTTTTCAATACCAGCACTCGATTGATTACTTACATCTTTAATAATATTAAAATATTTTTTTTGGCTCTTATGGGGCCGTTTGTACTTGAATATTACACAAGCAAGCGAAAACCATAACTTTATCGGTGTAATGAAGCATAAATTAGAGCGCGCGTTATTTCGTAGCTATATTATAGATTGTAATAAAACACGTGGGGCATTTGAGGACACGAGAGAAATACAGAAAATTCCTTCTACAAGCTGTTATAATATAGGTTTTACACGTCCCTCGACAAAACGCGACTTTTCGACAGTTTTCGCTCCTTGTTTATTTGATAAACAATAAATCTCGTCTTCAAAACTATCTGCTGCCTTGCAGAGGTCTCTATCATAAGTGCTGTCAAATATATTGTTTCCGCCATTTTATAACAATGTTTTACACACTGATAAAACATGACCAATCTGAGCACGTGCAGCTTTCGTCGTTCACGGCGTCATCAGACTATACGTGAGTCTGCATACGTACCTTTCTCATTTCACTCTGATGACGCCGTAAATGGAGAGGGCTTTATTTTTCAGTAGAAACGTTCTCATTCGAGCCTTTTTTTATGTTTTATCGTTCCATAAAAATGTTTCTGAAGGAAAGTCTCTTTGCTTACTACATTGTTTACATACTGCGTCATAAGCATACAACTCTAGGCAGCTAACAAACAAAGATAAATAAGTTTTGAGTCTAAAATTTGAGAAGACGTATCTAGCTAGTAAAGAAAGATGAAAATTTTGGCGCTATTTAAGCATTTTCCAAAAAGGTAAATGTAGATACGAAAATTCTCAAAACAGCTGAGTGGCAATATCGTCAATGGGCCATACATTCTCTGTAAAATATCCAAGGCAATGTTTAGCATGTCACTAGCTGATATTTTCAGATATTTGTTTTAAAAATCACTATCAATATACAGTGTTCCAGTTTTTGTAACGTTAGGGTTAGGTTTGGGACTTGGAATGTAGGGAGTATAACGGGAGGGGTACAGAGGTATTTGAGGAGTTAAGGAAGAGAGGGATTGATGTGTGTTGTCTGCAAGAAGTGAGGTGGAGAGGTCAAGGAGCGCGGTTTATGGGTGTAAAAGGTAGAAGATATAAGTTGTGGTGGTCTGGGAATAGTGATGGTACAGGAGGTGTGGGAGTTTTAGTGAAGGAGGAGTTATGTGAGAAGCTTCTGGAGGTGAGAAGGAAAAGCAATAGAGTGATGACAGTAGTGTCGGCATTTGAGGAAGAAGTGGTGAGAACCATATGTGTGTATGGCCCACAAAGTGGCAGGACGAGTGTGGAGAAAGAACATTTTTATGATGAATTGAGGAATGAGT
>JAOTRI020149042.1:0-10321 GCA_028564885.2 Zoanthus sanctaehelenae
CGGTAAGAGACACAGTAACTGATCCATCTTTGAATCCACCAGCCAGAAAGACAGATTGAGTAGTATCCAGACGTGATAGTAACGTGTAGCACATTGACTGGCAAAGAAAATTGCAAAGATTTTCTTTGTTCTTTGGATTTGAGATGTTCTTGAACCATTGCTTTGGAACAGACATAGAGCCACTGTGTATCTTAACTTAAATAAGGCCTAATCGCGAGTTCAGCTCCTGGACTAAACAATCTCTTTGTGTTACTCGGGAAGTTGATCTCTCCAAGCACCAGTCTCATTTGTCTTAAACATGATTATACCTTCTAAAGCAATCGATGTAGCCCTTGGCTTTTCTATCATTTATCTATCCAGCATGCCAAAATCGCACTCTGGGTTTACACGCGTCATAGCAACACTTTTAATCTCTGCTAAAAGAGTGTCTGCTGCAGCACCAGTATATTTTCCTTCTGCCAAATGATCGGCAAGCTTTGTTTTCACAGCAAGGGCAAAGAAAATTAGTTCAAGTTCTTGCAAAGTTAGCACATCATATTCATCATTTGGGTGGATAAGTTTGTCATACATTTGATGTTTAACAGTTTTGTAATCAAATACTACTGTCTCTCTTTTCAAGAATGGAAGAGAATTCTCTGCACAGGCTTCAAAACAAGAAAGAAATGCCTGGTACGTTTGAGACGTGTCCATTAAAATATGGACAGTCTTATTTTCAAGTACTTTCCAGAGGGGCTCAGTAATTATTTTGGATATAAGGCCTAAAGCCTTACATGCAGTAAATAAACCTTTGACATGCAAATCATCGAAAACAGCTCCGAGCAGATGATTCTCAGATTGAACATCTTCAAAAAATTCAAGCAGGTTAGGGAACAGAAAGTACACACTGCTGCCATTGTAAAAGGTTATGTTGAACCTGTTTTCCCGAAATGGTGCGAGAGGAACTGTTTCTAGCTCCTTCTCTGCTTGCAAAAATGTAAGAAACTGTGCGGCTCTGCACTCTTCTCACAGCCTTTTGCCAGTACAGCCTTACACACAGTGCGAATGAGCCTCAAAGTGCCAGAGTCACCCTTTGTGATTCCCCTTTTGGTTTTGAGGCTTCCCACTGCATAAGGATTCTTATAAAGGAGTGTATCAAAAACTTTTAAGGCTGCTTCTGCTTGTTCAGCCATACCAGCAATAAAATGTAGGCCACAAAAAATCATATTTGAAAGCTTACTTTGCTCCGGTAAACTCAAATGTGACAACCTTCCAAAACATGATGAAGTAAGTCACTCCTGTATTTTGCAAGGAGCTCATTAAATCTCTTCTGGACAATACATCTATCAAACATTACATTATTCACAGAAAAAACCAATTTTTTGAAGAAACAAGTTACTGTTATTGGTATTACACATAGTTGTAACTTCTTTCATAGTTTCAAGTTGGAAGTTGGGTACTTGCAGTACCCTCAAACATTTCCCTTAAACCCAAAACCCTTGATTCCCCATCAGCTGTTGTTATATCATATGTCCCATATGAAAGACCGTACTTTGTTGTACCATCACTATACAAAGTCAACCTCTCATTCTTTTAAAAAAGCTCAAGGCCCCTAGCTTCCATGTTCATACACTTTGCAAAAGTTGATATGGGCAATCTGTGTACTTTTAGACCTCCAATTTTTTCAACATTATTTGCCCAATCGACAAGAGTCATTAGGTCCTGGTACACCTCTCTTATTTCATTTTTGTATTTGTTCTTATCAAATTGCTCCACTTCATGATTTATAAATTCTTCAATTCTTTCTTCAAGTTGCATGTTTTCATTTTCAAAATTGGGGAAACTATGGAAGGACGTTTCTTCGCTAGTAGAATTACTAAAGCAATTATACACACAACAGTTATGCACCATATAGAAATTTTATCCACCTCAATACTTTTCTTCTATGAAAAGTGACTTTGTTTACCTTTTCCAGTCGCGTGATCAATTGATGACAAGCTAAACAGCAACCTTGTACCCAGAGTCATTTCACTGACGTAGACGTGAAAGAGACCATGGTTGCGGCTGGTCACGTGCCAAGCTGTGAGCAATAATCCGCAGCGAGGTTGACTAATGAACCGATTTTGTGACTCTGATAAAAAGTACTTTCTAAACTAAGGGTGTATTAACATCCTGTAGCTTGCAAGATGTCTCGTAGTTTAATACAAGTCTTCAGACTCTTTCGCACTTGCAAAGTGCCTTATTAACAAACGGACAGTGTCAAAACATTGAAAAGGATATCGGGAGGACCTCAGTAGGTTTTGTTTACTTTGTTAGCAAACAACGAAAACTTGGCAATCTTCAAGTTTGTCTTCTTGAATGAACTTCAATGAACATCAATGAACTTGAATCCTTCCCAGGAACGAATTGCTACCAGCAACTCGAATTATTTTTTCTTGTTTTGAAGTGTTTTGAACTTTTTGAAAAGAGATTATTTATATTTGAGTTTTTATGATTTTTGTATGTTTTAGGCTGGGTCGGATCGCATGAGCGCTTTTTTCCGTGTAAGTGTTTGTTTTCATTGAAGAATGAAGGTAAAATTATTTTGCGGTTATGATCATTGAAATTTTATACTTTTATTTTGTCTCTTTGCAAGCTGTCCGTTTGCTGGCGGAGAGCCAGAGTTGAGTTGCTGTAGAAATGTTGTATTAGTTCTTCAATTGAATTTGAACTTTCTGAACTGGACAGAAGTTTTGATTCTTGTGTAAAAGAACTTCTTTAACGCTATACTCCCTGCATATATATAATTTACAGGGCTTGGTGTCGAAAGATTGAATTTGTAAAATGTAAATTAAAGTGGATTGATTTAAATATGAGTCATTGCGTATAGTTGATTTTAGGCTTGAAAAGCGGATTTTGAAATTGTCATGCAACACTTTCTCAACGAATCGATTGTTATTAAACTGAATTTCACATGAAACACCAGTTTCTGAATTGTTAGACAGTTCTTTAAAGACATAAAACTTTGATATTGAGTTAAATATGTAAAAGTTCTATTTTCTAACAAAAGAATTGATTGCCGGCCATTTATATTTTTTTTAAGTGTCATAAAGCAGTATGACGAGTGCCTAGCGTAAACTACAATCTAATGTTCACATAAAACACCAGTTTCTGAATCGTTCGATAATTCTTTAAAATTATAAAAACTTTTAATGTTGAGTTTAATTTGTGATAGTTTTGTTCTTATAGAAACCTTGAACTGCCGACCGTTTGGTGTTTTGAGTTGCGTTGCAGGCCATATAGAGCGTGTAGTCATGCACGAAAAGGAAAAATGTAAAATAATTTTTGGTGCATATTGAGCCTCAGTGTGATTCTTTAAGAATTCTTAATTTCCGAAATCTGTGCTTCGTAATTCTTAAAGACTCGATTCTTATAAAAAAGGTTATTAGCCTTTGACAGTTTTGCTTTTCATGTATTATATTCAAAAACACATAGCTAGTCAGAATAAACGCTGACAGATGACTTTATTGGATATTAGAATATTTGCTTTTTTGGCCGTGAAAACTTACTTATATTCATATTGTTATAATATACTTTTTGTAATGACTTTTTTGGCTTAAAAACTCGCTTTTAGTGTTTACACAACATGTTTCAGAAAGTTTATTATGCTTACAGGGCAATTCCGAGTTTACTTTGTAATTTCGTAGTTAATTTTATTTATCCAATTTTTATTTCAATTGAATTTCGGTAGAGTTTTAAAGCAGTATGACTTACCTGGTCGCTATTCACACTGTAACTAGTTGTGTGTATCACAGGTCTTAAAAATGACAGTACCAACCCATACAACCAGCAACCAATAGCACCAACACTTAAAATGCTAGTGTCTGCCAAGTGCCAGTCACACAAAGCAACACTGTACAAATCAACACTGATATTTTACGCATTGACCACTGATATAAAAGAAAGTATTACTTACTATTCATTTACAAAAAAACTAAAGTCGCATCTAATTTCAGTGTATTAATCCTGCTTATATATGTATTTAATGTTTAAAAAATGGCAAATAAACTGATACTGATACTGATACAATATGCCGAACAACTTCCTTTCTTTATTAATAAATTCTATCAATAAGTTTATTTTATTAATAAAATTTTCTTTTTTTTAATAAATTAATTTTTAAATTAAAATTAAACTAGTGCTTAATCGTCTATAGTCAATCTTGAGTGTGCAATACCTTTTATACCACTTTTAGAAAAGCAAGTATGGAATAGATTTAAGTTCTAGTGGAACAGATTCCCAAATTTTTGTTGCAGAGAATTTAATTGCAGATTTACCATAATTAGTGCGTACTGATGGCAGAAAGAAGTTTCGGTTTGCAGCATACCTGATATTATGTGAATGAATATCTGATTCAAGTGTGAGAATGTTTAGTAGTACATCCGGGGTGTTACTTGTGTCATTTTTAAATATATGTTTAAAAAGTGATTCTTTTAGTTTATAAAATATTTCAAATTTCAAAATTCCGAGAAGATTATAATAAAGGCTAACATGTTCTCTGCAATTAGCAAAAAACATACTTCGTATACATTTTTTTCTGCTTAGTGCTGATTTTTTAAAGTCTAGTTTTGTATGCAGCACCCCAACTGGCAAGACCATAATTTAAGTATGGATAAATAAGAGTATAAACTGTTTCAACATTCTAAGGTCGAGGTAGTGTTTTAGCTTTTTAATTATTCCAATATTCTTTCCTAATTTATTATTTACTTGTTAAATTTGGGGTTCCCACTGAAAATGCTCATCAAGTTAAATACCTAAATATTTAATATAGCTTTTACGTTCAATATTGTGGATATCTAGATGCATTTATTTTCTTTAAAGAAGTTATTAGCATATAGTTAGTTTTCTTAAAATTAACAGATAACTTGTTAATAGCATAGTATTTTAAAACCAACTTAAGCTCTTCATTCATTGTAGATTCAACCACCTTTGGATTACTACCAGTAAAGAAGATGTTAGTATCATCTGCAAATATTCTAAAAGAAAGTTTCTCAGAGGACTTTGGTAAATCATTAAAATAGAGCAAGAATAACAATGGCCCAAGGGTTGAGCCTTGGGGAACTCCACATGTAATAATTTCCATACTAGATTCAAATTCATCAATTTTTACAAATTGAGTGCGATTATGTAGGTAGCTTGTAAACCATTTTAATGGAATTCAGTGGAATTAGTTTTGGAAATCTTTGAAGTTGCAAGTGGAGCGGAGGGTGAAACTTCAAGGACTGTTTTGAAGCACATAGCTGATTCAAAGTTTGAACGAGATCCAACTAGACTTTCTCGTACAACTGTTGCTGGAATCAAGTAGTTCATCTACAGCTTTTTTTTATTTCTATTCTTAGAAAGTTTTGCTTTTACTTTAACTACTCTCATTACAGATAAATGGACACTTTTATGACCAGGAATATCAGATGGTCGATTCTTTGCAAGAGCAAACAACCATTCTGTATAGTTTTCCAGCAAAAATTTTTACTTGATCGCTGCTTATTTAATTAAAGAACAATTTTAAAAATGATGATAATATTAGGACAACGAACAGAACTTAATTCGCTAGGAGTACAAGAACTTATTCGTGTCAATACTTCTCTGGAAATAGGGATGACATCCGACTCTAATGAAATAAGCTCGATACGGTACACCTGTTGTCATGGAGATCTGTGTAAGAAACAAGGAAGGGCTTTTTTCCCCTGATGTTCTGTTGTGCTCCTTACATTCAGGCAATGAAAGAAATCATCAATCATTTCACAATGTTTTGCAGTTGCTGCTGCTTCTGCTGGCCCAAATGATCTAAGTACTGCAGCTACTGTAGAACTTAATACTTGTGCAGCAAGGTTTACTCGCATTTGTGAATATGCATTCAAATTAATGTGGGCATACGTCAGTTTGCGTAGTAGTTTTAGAGCATTGTCAACATATTGGTAGAACATCTGACTTATGTGTTACCAAAGGACATACAATCCATTGTTCCACATATACCTTGTGCCCCGGCCATTATCTGAGTGCAACAGACAATTTCTGGCATGCTTTACAATATGTGGAGCATCAGGAAAGAATAAAATGAAGCAATAGGGTGTAAATAGGTTGATTGTTTGTAGCACACATCTGTATCTGCACCACCATCCAGTGTCTTGTGTAGCTGGTAAAACCTTCTATTTGGGGGTGCACTATCAGATGTTGTAGTATTAACCCACAAATTGCAGTTGGTTTCCAGGATACAGACTGCTTTCCAGAACAGAGGCATTAATTGGTCAGCAGTGACTTCTGTTGTGCAAAGTGTGCCAAGCAGAACTTAAGCTCTGTACACACCCCACGTAATAGGAATGCTAATGCATGTGTTGCCACCTCATCTAATTTCTCCAAGACTGCAAAGTTCAGGTCTGGTTCACACAGATCAGTGAACCCAATAAGTTCTCCAGGGATTTTATCAAACACAAGATTTGCTGATACTTTCATCTCATCAAATAAGAGGATAACATACCTCTGAACATCAAAATATGAGTGACATGTTCTTCAACTCCTCAATCACTCCTGCTTGAATTCGCCTTTTAGGCTTAATTGCATTTCTACAGTCTTTTATTTGTTGTTGGCTTGGGAGTGCAAAAACTTTGCCGTTACGAAGTTTTTCATAACAGGGATGTGACTTTGCAGCAAGGGAAAAACAACCTAATCATAGGGTGGTAACGAACTCCACTAGTACTACTGTAAAACAGCTTCTGTTGTTGCCATTAGAGGTTCATAAAAGGAGTAACTTTTGAACTGGTACCTTCAAGAATACTAGTAAAGTCTTTGATTAGTTCATGATCCATTTGAAAGTTCTTCTTTTGCAGTTCAGCACGCGTTTCATTTAGTTTTCGTTCAACCTCTGTGCACCTTAGCCTCTGTCCTTGTACAGTTAGTTTAATTCTTTTTGGGTCTGTTTAAGAGACTGGTGCCTTGGCATTTGCAGGTGTAGTTAAACATCCTCCCCTTTGTTTTATTGGTATTTTTCTCATAGTTCAAATAGTCTTTACAAGCAGAACATGTAGTTTCTTCATGACAACACATGTGCCAACTGCGTTTTTGCCTCCAGTATCCTTTGTGTGGAAACTTCGTGTTCTGGTCTTCATCTTCATCCATTAATTGGTATGACATGGTGAAACAAAGTGGTCACTCCACAACACAGTTTATAAGTTTGTAGTTCTTTTACCAGTCTAGATATAATAACATTCATTACTGGTTTTCTGAAATCAAGATATAAAGGATTATCTTCTAGTAAGAATCATCCAAAAGCTTAAACTGTGAATCCCAGGCCATCTTTCACAATGATTTCTAGCTCTGATAACACGAAGAGGTCAAGCATTTTCTTCACACGACCCGATCAGAAAAAGCTTTACAAAGGGGATTAACTTGTTTACAGAAATCTGTAAAATCCTTATAACATGCTGATTTTGAAGGCGCTTCTTGTTCTGGCTCAGCAATAGCACGAGTAGGTCGTGGGAATGTCTTCTTGCTCCTGTGGCTTCTTTTTGGCATATTCAATATGGGGAGAGCACCAAATCGCAGCTTTTTTTCGTCATCTTTTCTGAATTAATTATAGTAAACAGCCAAAAAATGTAAAAAAGATAATGATAATAATTTATTACATTTAATATAGCGCTTTAACTATTAAAATATTCTAAAGCGCTTTACAATTTGTACAAGCAGAATATATAAACATATATGAAATGAATAGACTAAATTGATAATAGTCCTTAAAATATAAAATAACAAATTAAAAGCTTTCTTAAAAAGCTTTTACTGTGCTGTTCTTGCAGTTTCTTTGAGTAGATGGTAAAGAATTCCATACTGTTGCCCCAGCGTAGAAAAAGAATCGATCGCCAAAAGACTTCCTAGTCACTTTCCTAGTCAACGTTTGAGAGTCAAATCGCAGGCTCTATTTATATAAAATGTTTTATGTTCAATAAACTCTAAAAGGCTGTTCAGTATTCACAAATTCAGTAATCTTTGATCTTGATCTCATACGCGTTTCAATATTCTCTGTCTATATTTTATATATGTCCTTAGGATCAAAAGGCTTTTCGCAGGTGAATACCCTATCCTTTGAGATCAACTCCCTAAACTCTTGGTCTATGACTCTTGTCTTTGTGATCTCAGACAGCCTTCTTCCCTCCGCTTCGTTCTTCTCTGATGGAAATTCCATATTCCAATAGCTTTCGTCCTTTTGCTGGACCCACAGGCCAAAAGTGCACAATTTTTACCTGGCATTATTCAATTTTAACTATTTTTTGATCAACCTATAAGAATTATATCAATAATCAGTAAAAACCATCAAAACATTATCAAATTTCAAGTCTTTTCCGATACCATCTTTCTTTCAGTGTGTGCAGGGTTAATGTCACGTGATAATCAAAAACCATAAATTTCGCCTAGTCATACCATCTTGTGCTGTGAAACTAATATTAAATACATTTCAAGAAGATGTGGTGTATGTTGGTTATGATGGAGAGGATGATGAAAGTTGCCATGACAGTTACCTGGTACAAGCCTGGAGGGACTTTTTAGATTTGTGACTTGCAAATAAAGAAGGCTGTATCTGAAAAGTAGAAGACGTATTTTCGCCCAATTGGTTTTGAAATATGTACAGCAATTGCTATTAGTGTTTTGTTTTTGTACATAAATGACTGCCGGTCAAGCAACTCAAAAAACGAAATGTATGGTACTGTAGTCCTATCATTTTAGAAAGTAGAACTTTTACAAACTATACTCTATACTAAATGATATTATATTTTCATGGAAATATCAAGTGATTCAAAGGACTGGTGTTAAAAGTGAAAGTCAGGTTGTTGCGTCAATTGAAAATCCAGCATTATGGAGTGCCTGGCGTAAACAACTAGTTTTCTTTTGAAAGCCATCTTCTAATTGCTGAACAGTTACCTAACAATATGAAAACATTCTATATTTAATCAAATTGCCAGTCATTCAGTGTAGACACGTAGACACTTCATCATCATCATACTAGTGAAGACATTTTAAAATAATTCTACATGTAACAGTTAAAGCGGCAATCATGTCCTCAAGGTATTTGAAGCTCTTCTCTAAAAATGGTTCAGCACCAAATTTTCTTGTTACTTTACTCCAAGATATTTTGAACCTGTGACTATATGATGAAAAATGTCATAACTGTCACATCTTTGCCCTCTAGATTGACTGCAATCTGAGAGCCTGAGAGGTCTAAAAGAGACAAAGCATTATTTTCATGGACAAAAAAACGATTCTATACTCGCGTTTTGCACACAACGCCAAACTCTGCCAAATGACGTTCTCGAGGTGACTTGGCGCCACGGATAAAATATTTGGGCATACGCACTATGCACCCTGCCTGGATATTTTGCTTCCGGTGGCGTCTTAGGGCCGTCGCGTCCTGGATCTTAAAGTCTCTAATACCAAGCAGGGTCTAGTCCGTAATGTTTTAGGCAAACATCCCTAAAGTTTTCGAATACGTCAGCTAATAGAAGTACGTTTGTCTATAGATAAAGGTCGTGATAATCCTTCATAGTCTTCATGTTGAAGGACTTCCATGCGTCATTGTCTGTTATGTGTTCGTCATTAAGTTTAGAGAGGAAAGCATCCTTTGACGGGAGATTAGTTTCCTTTAGATTATCAAGGCTAATGAACCAATCATATGAATTGATGCCTTTACTCTTCAATAATTCAAAGTCGTCGTCATTAAAGTCACGCGTCTCTCGGTAGTCAGATAGATTATTGAAGGATGGTATGTTTGCTGCTAACTTGCTAATTGATGAGCTCATAAACTTGAAGCTATCAATGAACCTTAATTGGTACTCAACATTTTTAGTCTTACCATCCTTACCTTTATATGAATTAACCACAATCTCCTTTGAGAATGATATGTAGTTCTAATTGGTAGGTATACAGTCTTTTTTTTCCATCTGATTTACCTAAGTTCTTTATAAAATAGATGGGAGTTACATGATCCTTCAATGCTTCCTTACTGTAAAAATGATTGTAAGTAGGGAGGACAAGGCCAAATTTGAAGTTGCTTTGACTTGCACAGAAGTGTACTAAATTAATAGATTACGATTTTTGAAAAATTTTAGCGTTTTTTTTCATTTTTGCAAGCTCGATACCAAATGTTCCAAACTCTCCTCTTGAGTACTTGAAGAATTCACCATATCGTAGTTTCTATATTTTTCCAACCACAGCCAATGAAATTGAAACTGAAATTAATAAATTAAAATCTGGAAAAGCTTCTGGTCCCTTTAGCATACCTATTGCTATTCTTAAATTGCTTGCAAGTGTGATATCAAAA
>JAOTRI020149052.1:0-20620 GCA_028564885.2 Zoanthus sanctaehelenae
CACAATTCGGCGAGCGGTCGGGAAGAGCAACCCTTTCGATTAGATTCTTTAAACAAATTTTCTGTAGAAATATATTCAATTTTTTTAAAAACTCCAAACTTTAGTTTCAGTACACACTTGCACAATCTACAAAAATCATTCACGCTTTCCTTATTCGATGTTCTTCCTCTCTTCGCTGGCCTAATTGGATTTTCACGTATTGCTGCCATCGAACTGTCAAAGTCAAAGATTTGTTTTCATTTTCACGCTTCGAATAGCACGCGACGACACGACAGCTGTCAAGTCTCTGAATGGGGGTGGTAATAAATAGAGCATAGTTTTTGGGCAGGCTGTTTTTCCCTTTTTCTCTCCCCAACCCTCTCGCGGCTCTTTCGCTAAACAGCCGCTACGCAGGCTACATCAACCATGTCCGCCCATAATGTGTATATGACTCAGAAAAAATTGTGAATCTAAAACGCTTTTTGGAGAGGTGCCTAAAGTTTTATGATTATTATACTTTGAAAAAATTAAGCTCTTTCACAATATTTTTATTGTTAAATTCATTTGATGCAGATGGGTAGACAAAGACAAATAGTTCTGTTTGGTTGACTATTTCATTTTATTATAAGGAACTTTGAAAAGAAAAATGTCTTATTTTATTTTTTAATCTTGATTATTTTTTTAGAAACCTAAGTAACTAGCATGCATTTAGCATTTGACACTACGAGTCCACCCCTCGGGGCAAGATGGTGATTTGATTTGACATTATTACAAATCTTAAGTCCCAACTCCCACCCAACTTGAGTATGTTGATTAGCTATAGTAAAATCCACCATTGTGCAACACTTTTGTTATTCCCTTTATTCTAACTTTCAACATTTTTAAAAACTATTAATAACAAATTGTGAAAACCCAAGGCAATGTAATTATATAGAGAAAGATTAATGTAAACCAGATGACTGCATTTGGAGAAATTACAGTGAGAAATCCCCACCTCTCTCCTGTGACTCCTGAGAAACCGCTTATCCCACAGGCTAATCATACCATTTAAATCTCCCAATTTCACCCACATTTGTTTGGGGAAGGGGATGGAGAAAGTGAGGTTTCAACTAATAAGTACATTAAGTAACACTAATGTTAATTATTGACTAAGATTTAAGCAACACAAACTCTAGTGAAAATCCTTATTTGTTTATATATGCTAAATCCTTTCAAGCCTAGTGGCCCATGGAGCCGGGGCTTATCTCCGGTTTCTGTAGTGTTAAGCGGATCGGATGAGAGTCTTTGACTCCCCCTGGACGGGACACTAATCCATCGCAGGTTAGCTCCCAGCAGACGCTGGCACTCATTCACCAACCTCGGGAGGATGAAAAGCTGAGCTGGCTCAAGTGGAAAAGAAGGTCACACAAATATTCGAATCTCACCAAAGTGCTGGGTTCGAACTGGGGACCTTGTGGTTGGAAAGCAGAGATCTTACAAACTGCGCCAATCACGTCTGCCCAAACTTCAGTCCATGAGTCTAGTTTAAAAACGACATAAGTGAGGTTTGATGAAGTTCCCAATTCTCACGAGATGACCCCTGTCTCTCTTACGAGAACTTAGAACTTAAAATCGCATCGTTTTAGGCTCTACAAAAAAATGACATCAGTGAATCACTTTCATCATTTTAGCATTAAGCCTTTCAATTGTAAGGTCATATAATAAAGATATCTATTACATCTCTCTTAAACTTGATCAAAGCACAAAAATTCTACCCAAAGAGCAGCAATGCTTTTTAAAAGCAACAGGATTTGGGGATTTGCAGGTTTATATCCATTTTAATCAGATCAAAATGTCAAAGTTTCTTATAGGCACAAAGTAGATAACAATAATGGTCTCTCTGAGCCTTGTGATGCTTCAGACAAATTTCAAAAATAGTCTAAGATTGAGCTTCTTTAAAACTGACTTTTTTTTGGTTTCCTAACATTTTGACCATCTGTCCAACAAACAGCATTAGTTTGTAGATTTAACCAGATAAAGTTCACTGTTAAAGATAACAAACATTCATAAAATAGTATCAAAGATCCTGGCAGTAACACAATCATTTTGTAATCAATTAATTTCCTTTAAGAACATGGAATAGTTAAATAAAAGGTTAATTAAGAGGCTAAAAGAATCGAATCAAAAACAGATCTGTTTTCTTTGAATCGCTTTAAAATGTGTGAATTCTCTGTGTACACTTTTTTCAAAACGTTAAAGAAAATTCGATTGATAATAACAGGTAATTTCTTTCAGCAAACAGAGAGAAATCACATTAAGTATTGATCCCTTAAGGCAAATAATTTGAATTCTGATTAGGCTTAGATAAAACTTAAAACTGATGAAAACAAATTATACAAAATTCCATGTATTCCTTGCAAGTTTTTGTCACAAAAAGAATATAGGTTTTTGAATTCCATTTGGTACTCATTAAAGCTAATTCTAACACTTTGTATTAATAAACCTTTTAGTATTGGTCAAATTTTAAGGGCTGAATTAATTTTTGATTTTAAATATATATTTAGATTAACATGTAGTATAAGTGAAGTAAATCTTTCAAAAATGGAATAAGTGAAACAGTATCATGCAGTTGCATGCACTCATTTTGAACTATTATTGATATTTATAAGTCATTATAAATGCAAAAGATTTTATCCTCATAACTGTTTTAAAACACAAAATTTAAAATTAAATCGCCAGCACTCCACCTTAAAAATTTGCCCTTGTACCCTCGCCTCCTCCTATATATTCTAAAGATTGTTTCAATTTAGAACCATGTGCTGTGGTGACGAGTTAAGTTATCATTGCCTTGTGGAGACCTTTACAACATGATAGGATATGGAGCCAAAACCAACTGTAGAATTGCAAACAATGAAGGCATCAAGCTGATAAACAGTAACTGCTTTGCTATTTTTTTCAGCAGCATTATGGGTTATGCCGGTTCAGATAACTATTAAATTATGATCATTAACTACGAAGTCAAAATGACCTTTAACAGAACAAATTTTACCTTCAATTGCGTCTCTGCTGGTGTCTGAGCCATAAATGGTGGGTGTCCAATTAGCATTTCATACAGGATTACTCCAACTGACCACCAGTCACACAACTCCATATACCCACCAGATGTGCGCATGAGAACCTCTGGTGCAATATAATTTGGTGTTCCTACGAGAGAATGTGCTTGGCATCTAATGTGTTTCCTGAAATGCCGCCGTTCAAGTGGTTTCATATCTTTCAGTGGCTTTCCTGTGTACAGCTGCCATGCATCATACTGCTCCTTCATTCGTTCCCACTGCTCGATATCCGGCTCCATACTGTTCTGCCGCTCATGATCTCCACCGTGGTAATACTTGGAGTCATGTGTCCATCGAAAACCAGTACAGAGTCCGAAATCGGTCAACTTGATGTGTCCGTCTTTATCAATCAAGACATTATCTGGTTTAATATCTCGATGGACAAAACCCATTTTGTGAACAGACTCAATTGCCACAACTAGTTCTGCAATGTAAAATCTAGCAAGATATTCAGGAAAAATTCCAAATTTTATTAACAAGCTCATTAAGTCACCACCAGGAACATAATCCATAACAAAGTACAGATTTTCCTTATCTTGAAATGAATAATACAGTTTTACAACCCATTCATTATCAGCTTCTGCAAGAATGTCTCGTTCTGCCTTAACATGTGCAGCTTGGTTTCGACGGATAACCTCACGCTTGCGAAGAATTTTCATAGCATATAATGTAGTGGTATCATTTTTACGCACAAGAAGAACTTCACCGAAAGCCCCAATACCAATTGTTTTGATCTTTTCAAACATGGAAATATCCATTTTTTGTCGTTTTAGTCTCATATAATTGGACTCTTTCTGATTCAACATCCGACGCATTTGAGATTGAGCTTCTTGAGAAAGGCCAATCTTTGTCATTTCATTTTCAAGTTGTACTCTTCTTTGCTCTCTCTGCTCGGCAGATTTGACAACGTTTTCCACATGCTGCTCCATGAAAAACTTAAATGCCTGAGGTGAGCAATTCTTCATTACTCGAGCTTTTGCTCTCCGTAAAGGAGTTGACATCTGACTGTCTGCTTCAGATGACTGAGATTGGCTGTCATCATCAATGTCCATTTTTTCTGGCTCAGGTTTCTGCTTTCCATACCATTGAGAAAGTTTATCGTATCTACAGATTACAGTCCCTGTAGGGTTAATCTCAAATGAGGTTGCTATGGCGTCTGGCATGTCAAAAGAGCTGTCTGATGTTGGCGATGGTGGGACACTATCATCATAAACTGAACTAAGAGGCATTTCGTCACTGATTGAAGAATTTGATGAAGTTTCAGTGTTCCACGAATATCGCCATTCATGTGGTGAAGAACTCCTTGACTCTGTTCTTGAACAGACACTGGAATATGATGGACACTGAAGTTGTGAATGTTGAGAACCAAAATTTTGGTCAGTGTTACAGTGTAGTCTCAAGCCAACTGGAGCATAGGGTGGTACAGTTCTGGGATCATAAAGTGGAATTTGAACACATGATGGCGACGAGACAGGTGGAGGACAATTAGACACTTTTGCACTATAAGGTAGTCTTGGTAGTGGTGGTGGTACTGGTGATCGCCGGACAGAATTAACCTGGTCAGAAGTCACACTGCCATATCCTTGATGATGATTATACTCAACATAAGGAGAAGGCCTCATACCATTAGTCTGCACATTGACCTGGAATGACATGGGTTTTGCTTGAGCTTGTGATGATTTCGACGAAGAATGATCAATCTGAAAACTTTTCATACTGCCACCTGAAGCACTTGAGCCATGGCCATTAATCACAGAAGCAGTCACTTGGAATTGTGGTGGTTGTGACATGGAAACATGTGCTTCTAAGGGTACTGATATTGGTAGTCCTTGTTGGACAATAACCTGCCTTGCAGGTGATGGTTGAGTACTCGTAGCTTGTCCCCTCCCTCCTTGAAATTTTGTTCTAGAACTATTAGGTTTTGGCATTACATCAGGGAATGAAGTAACAGCTCGATTTTGTGCCATATTACCTGGCACTGGGGATGCTTGCTGCCAGGGCTGAGGTACAAGTAAGCCTTTCGCTATTCTCCATTCAGCATTTGGTTGCTGTGGGCAAGCTTGCCCATCACCAGGTGAATTTGTTCTCATTAGCGGTCTATGCCCTGAGGGAGAATTTGAACCATCAAATGCCATTGGGGAAGCTGGTCGTTTAGGACTGTTGAGTGAATCTTGAGAGCCCTCCCAAGTTCTTTTATGGTTCATTGCAACATTATATGATGGAGGTGATTTTTTTCGCCGAACAATTTGAGAATTCATTGTATTGTCTTTCCACTGCATCACTGGCACACCAGTTGGCTCCAAAACATCAATTGCAGCCTCAACACTATGGCTAGAAGTTGCTCTCAATGCTTGAACGGCTCTATCCTAAAATCAAAATAGACAAACAGGTGATGTGAGTCTCTGACTTTGCCTGGATGAAACTCCAATCTATTGCAAGTTAGTTCATGCTTCTATATACTGGTAGGCTAACTTCAGTGAATTACTCCACTTATCATATTCAACAATATAATATATAGTTTTTGTAAGGCTAACAGCTCATAATTTCTCACTCAATCAGTGCCACAAGGTCTGAAGTATTTTCCTAAAGCAATAACTGGAATATCTGTTTCTTCATAACTAGTTTTTAAGCAAGCATAAATTATGTCTTAACTTCCCAATTAGGTGTACTTCATCTAATAACTTATATCGGTATTATGTTCAATATTAAAGTCTGTTACACAGCCACTAAAATGAAAATGCCTGACCTTCGGAAAAATAATAAATTAGAATACTATGTTGAAATACAAATTGCAGACATACATTAATCAGAATTTGAACTCTATGACCCTATTGCTTAAACCTCAGATACACTAACCACTTGACCATTAAATAACAACTATTTTAAAATTGAAGACCAAATAACTTTGTTTAAAATAGATGATATTAATCATGCGTTAAATTTCAGTTCATTATCTCAACAAACACTTACATGCTAGAAAAACTGACTGACTTACAAAAACTTGCAACCTAAATAATAGTTTTAGTCACTGTAAAATTAAAACCTAAATCTAATTTATAATTGCCAAGTTCACTTTAAATCTAAATTCCAGAAGATTATGGCAATTTATAAATAAGACAAAGTCACATAAGGTCAAATATTGTTTGATGACAAAATTCTTGGCAATTGAACTGTTAGTGTCATTGTAAAAAATTACTTCAACAAAGTCAGACTTTCAGAAATTCTGATATTTAAAAATTGTTAAATTGAAAAGAAATCTTGTATTTCATAGTATTATCATATTCCCAAGTAGCAAATTGTTAGGTAATCTATCATAAGAAATCATATTAACAGGAGTAAATCGAACCATCTCAGAGATCAATGGCTGGTGGGTAATTTGATAGGTAAAGATTTAAACACAATTAACGTCATGGGTGGATGTTATTTTTGTCTATGAGTATGAAATGTAATATTTTCAATTTAGAAACTCCACTTAGATCAGGATCAATCATTGCTTCCCAAAAATCTGTTAAAAATAGGCTTCACTTGTCCTACTTCTCGGATCATCAAAACGGAGAGTTTTTTCACTGCTTTGAATGTTAAAAATGTTCTTGATTTAAAACTTGTTCATGCTTGACTTATAAACACAAGCACAAGCTAAGGTGAATCACTGAACCAAAATCAGGTGCATGCTCCTATTTTCCACTTAAGAAAACCCCACAAATACCAGCGTGGTTCCGCAGTACAGATTATCTTAAATCGGATACGGACGGACGTGAAATATAAACTTTTGATTATGTGATTCTTAACCTCAACAAACGCAACTTGGCGGTATTAATTCCGAAGGTATGTTATCATTAAAGAATTATGTGTCAACATTACTATATGCACCTTTAAAATAACATCATAGAGAAATAAACCATCATAAGTAACATCGATGTGTGCTTAATATAACAGATACTGCAGCCTTTGAACGTGAATGAGTGGTTGAAATACTCGCTTTTTTACATGCCAGAGCTAGCTCAAATTAATATCTGTAACACATGATAGTCTGAGGAGGAATTGAAACCCTTAAGCGCAAAACATGTCGACAGCTACATGAATAAATTTCCAAGAATGACCGCAAAAAATTTCTGGCATACTTGAGAAGCCAAATTGTGCTTTCGACAAGAAACGAGAGAAAAAAAACGCTACAAACATAGCACTCCACTCACCTCTTCAAATCCGATAGCTACCAGTTGTTGAAGAAATTGCCTGTTTATGGAATCGGCAGACGGAGTTGAACATTCAGAAGGGGACGAGTATCCCGACTCACAAGTCCCGTGCACATACGGCTCTATACTGTTTCGAATCTCTGCCAGCTGTTGTGCGTAGCTCGACGGACGTTGGTTATTCAAGGGAAAATTCCGAACTGAATTCGTTAGATGTTGCGAAGTTGTACTCGAAGTTGGCGTTGTCGAGACGTTTTCAGTAAACGCCGCTGAAGTCCTTGTTTCTGTTAATTGTTGCTTTTGCTGAGCGTTCTCTGGTTTTCTCTTTAAGTGTTTCAAACTTTCTCTGATTTCCAGAAGCATTTTTTGGCTGTTTCCGACATATACTTCACGTTTCTGACGAGTTTTTTGTTCAGCCATGATTGAATTATCCAAACTTGTAAATTCCCTTCGATGTCAGCCTTTACAAATAACACCAAAAACGACACAAATGCTTTAAAATGCGATACCTTTTGAATGACACAACAAAATTCATCCACATTTAACATAAAGTGCGGCTTGTCTTGGCAATGACTTAAAGAATATGACGAGCGCTATGCATTCTTTTGTAAATTACGTTCAGTTGTCTGGTCTGCTAATACAAAAACAGCACAATTACGAAGTGATGGCCAATTGCTTGAAACCGAAATCAAACGACCCAAACCATCCTGTAGTCAATTTTGCCTTAAACGAGCAATACACATCTAAAATTGAAGGTTCAGATTTCCGACGACGCGGTTTAAAACTGTCTTCTCCTTTTGGCCAACCACTTATCATCACGCAAACTCCAAAATGATTCGCATTCCGGAAAAATCATTGAAGCGTTCTGTAGGAATATCAGTTGCTTTGCCGTTCATTTAGAGAGCTTCCGATCGCAAGCCAAGAAAATGTGGGGAATGTACCAAGTTTCAGCGAGTTTCGTGCAACGGTTTACACTTGTAAGTGTTCAATCGCGCCGTCTTTTACCTGGCAAAACAATATAATATTCAGTAAAACGAAATCTTACATTCTTATTGTTTGGTATGTGAATAGAATCTGTCATAAACCTTCGTTTTTTACACAAACTTGGCGTGTTAATTGACACATTCTTGTCGTGCCAAAGATTTAAACAGCACATTGATTGGTTAATTTGACCTGACGTCATCAGCAAATATGTGTCAGCGGACCTACTTATATTTTCAACTTTCTAAAAAGGCAGTGCTTAGAACCGTTTTTGATATGCGTGATTTTCGTTGCTGGCTTTTTGTGGGTTGAATATAAAGATTAGCCGTGTCAGGACTTAGTTTACAAGAAGGAACAAAAAGATACTTGCTTAATTACGTGGATTGTTGATCAAGGAAATAATTTTAAGAACAAATATATACGAAATATGAATGACAAAAAAACGCCTTCGGACGTGGTCGTGGCAAAGAGATCAATCGAAAACAATTACTGTTAAAATAGCGTTGTATTTATTAGCTACAAAAAATGAGTTATTCAACTTCTTTTTCAAAAGGAATTATATAGTTTTTAAAACAAAACAGACGCTGTATCAAAAAAGATAACATATAGCACGGTAATACCATTTTATTTTTTTAAAACTATTAAACGTTTTTGAACATGTCCTTTCAAATTTTTTTATAAGCAAAGGCAATAATTACTTAGACCAATTAGCAACTTACGTGAAATATATGAACTTCAACTTTGCTCCCAAAAATAAACTTTTGCCCCTTTTACCAACCATTAAAATTTAACTTTATGTCAAATAATAGGTTTCCATTCACTTTCGTTATTATAAGACAGATTAAGAAGTTCTCTTTCATAGGCTGGCGTGATTCGTATTTGCGAAGAACGTGATTGATTTGAGAATGGAGTCAACTGTCGTAAACAGGAAAAGGAGCGGAAACTAATTTCTACAATTGAATTCTACTACTACACTCAAATGGCTTCTATTCTTCCGCTTCTAGATAGTCATAGAAACTTTCGTAGTAAATGATAGTTTTGAAGTGTTTTGAGTAGATAATTAAACCGCTGAAAAAATATTACATTGTCATAGTATTTTTTTCCCTCAATGTTGAATAACAAAAGGGGGTGTTCATTGTCATAGTATTTTTTTCCCTCAATGTTGAATGACAAAAGGGGGTGTTCAAGAAGGATACGCCTTATTGATAGGGAACCAGGAAATATATCTTTGTTACAATGCAATTATAACTTCCGCTGTAATTCGACAGTTATACAAGGCTGTTATACGGGATTTGTGCAGGCCGAGTTAACTGAGTCAAATTTATCCAACATATATAAAAAAAACTTTTCAGTTAAATTTGATACACGTTTTTCTTTTATAATGACATTTTTATAAGAACAATAGATCTCAGATTAGCCTCAAATTAAAAACAATTTAAGAACAAGCTCCGGCTGAGAACGAGTGAAAATACTTCTAGCAGAAACTTTACTCAATCAGCGAAAAACACAAAAGCACCGTTTCGCATTTAGTATATCTACTATTGAACCAAATGATACACTACCCATGTAATACTAAAAGTTTCTCACTGTAAAAACACAGAATCACCATTTCACATTTAGTATATCTATTATTGTCCCAACTTGAGCCACGTATTCATGTCATAATTAAAGTTTAAAAATAAATTAAGAACAATTTGAGACTGAGGCAGACAAAAAATTAAGAATGGGCCTTGGTAAATATGACTAGAGCTTATAAGAAAATCGTGTTATTAGGCAGCCGCTTGGAATTGTTAAGCGAATCAAAGTTTTTCATCAGATGACAGAAAGGAACTGTTTTAGCCGGCGAGTCTGGTATTAGAAAACAAGTTTTCCTAGGGTACACTTTTAACAAATTAACAATATTTAACATTTTCTAAAAAGATCAAGTCAAATACTTTATATACGAGGCCTTTATATCAAACGCTGAAAATTTGAACAGCGGATGCGTTTATAAGGAAAGGAACCCTCTAAAATATTCTAGCAATTCTTAGCCATTTCGTTTCTTAATTCCTTAGTAACGACTTGGTTCCCTGGATGGAGATTGATTGTGTTGGAATTCTTAATCAAAACACCTAGAAAACGTCCGTTCACAAAACAACCATACACGCTGTTGTTATAAGTACAACTTTAAGGCGAACAACGAAGCTCAAATTGGCCAAAATTTAGGAACAATCTCAGGCTGGGAATCCGAATACACTCTTTTTTTAAAGTAAGAAATTAAACTCATTTATAAGAAACCCAGTACTGAGAGTCTAAATTGGTTACGAAACTTTTAGTACTCGACTCAAAATGATAAGAAACTCGACTCCACTGAATGTTTTATATAACTTCAAGTCTATTTCAAATTTATCTTTTTGCAATTAAAATTATAAAATATATAAATCTTCCTTGTGTTATTCTTTACATTGTAACTTTAAGATTCGTTTCGTTGTGTTATGTAAAGGTTTGTTGTTATGATTTGGCAATTATCATTTTTTTGGCATTAACAAAAATTTGATTCCAAAGAAACTGTTAAGAAACTTTCAATACCACTGATTCTCCAAAAATAAAAAAGCTCTTGGTACTCAAAAAAATCTTAGTTTAAGTCTCATAAAAAAGAGTGTATCGATGACAATGTTTCACGTAGACACTTCAGTGAAACTCAAAATAATATACATATATATACAATTCAATGACAACAATATAAAAATAACACCAAAATATTATAAAAAACAAAAACAATTACTTGTCCTTATAAAAAAACGTGTAATTAGATTGCACCGAGATGTGACAGGAAATCACGTACGTGACATCATATTAGTTGCAGAAGGAATTAAATTTTGGGATCGAGAAATTAGTGACTTTGAACTGTAACTGACACCATTTTATTTGTTACGTGCTTCTTTTTTTATAAGAACCAGTAATTTTTTCAGAGGCTCATCGTTCTTAATCTTTTGGTGATTTCAACCTCAAATTGTTCTTAATTAACAAAGACTTAATAATAAAATAAAGACTTTGTTTGGGTGTCAAGTCTTTCTAGCCGGCCAAAGTCCCATTAATTGGGAACACCATCTTTACCAATCTAAGATGGATGGAGACCTTTCACATTACAACACACACATAAACACAGATATAGTCCCCGAGGGCCTACTGTTTAACGTCCTTATCCGAGCAGACGTAAAAGTCAAACCATTTGTAGATGTTAGAGGAAAGGCAGATTTTCTCCTCAATTATTTTAAGACCTTCAGTGGTGGTCCAGCCGGGAATAGAACCCGAACCTCCCGAATGATAGCCTGGCATCTTTAAAAAATCTAGGCGAACCAGACCTAGTTGTAACAACTTGAAGCCGAAAAATTGGAAAAATTTGGAACACCGTGCGACATTTTGCATTTTATAATGTTTCAGTCTAAGTTAATTTACGAGTTTTAGTACTTCTCTAGCATTTTGTTAGATATTCGGAGTCTCCGTGATACTGTTCTTAAATCGTTCTCAAATTAAAAAGCGTCTAGTTTTTAAAAAAGGTAACGATACACACATTTGTTGTCGACACAAAGTCAACGAACCATTATAATTATAAAATAATATTAAAGATCCATTAAAAAACAAACAATTTTGCTTTAGAAAGCAATCCATGATTTTCACTTTCTGTCCATCATTCTTAATTTCTAAAAGAGCAAATCAACCCAAGGGGGAGCGGGTTAGGAAATTAGATGTTATCTCAAGTTTATTTCTTTCTTCGGCTTTTTTTCTAAAGAAATTATTTGCATTCACGCATTTTCTACTTCATCAAAATGCCTTAACCCTTTCAGTCCCAGTCGGTTATCAACATCGAATTTCTCCTAACATAACACAAACAAAAAAAAGCATTTGGCAATGAGAAACTGAGACTTGATCAAGCAAAGCAAACAACGGAAGATTAAAAATAAAATTCTCTTAAACCTTTTCAATGAAAATTATGGGAATAAGTTGGAAGAATTTAACAATAAAACTGGGACTGAAAGGGTTAACGCCAAAATCACAGAGTGCAAGCCGATGTACATCCCGATGTAAGTGAATAATGCTTTAATGAAAGATATTGAAAAGTTTTAATGAAATATTTGGCCTTTTTGAAATAATATGAATAAAGAGCAACTCAAAAGATCTGTTTTACTTTTAGGGCCTGATTTAGTGCACTGTTGGTAAAGAAAAGCGGCCTCTTAGGCATAAAGTATTTTCAGTTTAGACTCACGTTCCCCAATTCTGCCGAGATCTGAGTATTTGTTTGACCTTTTTCCGTCTAAGTTAACACAGGCTTTCGTCTTTCAATCCCTTTGGGGTTAGCAAATGAGTGAAATCGTCTGCAGGGAGTTGACATGCGGAGGAATAGTGTCCCGTCCAATGGAAATCAGAGCTTCGAAGACTTTCATCCGCTTGACACCTTAGAATTCAGCCCGAGGGAAAAGAATCGCACCTCTCGTGTCTCCAACGAGCCGCTTGGCTTGGAAGAAGATTTAGAATCAGCAAGCTATCTGTGTTACAAAATGGACTTTGTCAGGGAAAAAACATGTCTGGGCTTGCTTATATTTCAGTTTTTCAAACCCTAGCCAGAATTTATCATAAAGCTGAGTTCTTAAGCCTTTTTGATAAGCACTGTTTTGGCAACGTCAAACTTAGCATAAAAATTGATTTCACAATTTATACAATTTCAGGGCTGAAAGAGGATAAAGGTACTTAAATCTTTAGTCACAATGATACACAAAACGTTTTACAGTTTTTCTTGTTCTTTCTGTTTTGAAAAAGGAGAATCAAAAGCAAGTAAAATATCTGAAATTCCCGTCGTGTTTTCTCACAGTCTAATTTTAAAGTCGCACTAACGAGTTGACCTTGAGCACGAATATGGCAACGTGTTGACCAACAGATAATGCAATGAGGCTGAAGTCCACATTAGTACTTACATGCGTAACTATTTTAGTACTTACATAGGTATTACGAGGCCAAAAGGGTCTACATAGTCTTATACGACGTCTATAGGCAAACTCATTCGCAGAAATTTTGCTGCAGGATTGCGAACAGATTTTTCTGAGACCTCCCACAAACATAACGCCATTTTATCGCAAGACAGCATAAATATTACAAAGTTCTGTGTAATAGTAACTTTGGACTTCAAGTATTTTGCTAAATTGACAAATTAGATTTTATAAGCTTTTTCTTATTACTTATTGAGATTGTTTTACAGGTAAATAATAAATGCTCCTAAATATGCTTAGAAGATCATTTTCTATCGTAAACTTTATTTCTATTCATCACTTTGAACCCTTTCAATCCCAGTTGTATTCCTGAATTCTCCCAACTTGTTCCCATACTTTTTATTAGGCAACTTTGAGAGAATTTTACTTTTCATCTTTAGTTGTTTGCTTTATTTGATCAGTTCTCAATTTCTCATTACCAAATGACTTATTTTGTATGTGTTATTTAAGGAGAAGTTGGGTATTGATAACTGACTGGGAGTGTAAGGATTTAAAAAATTGAGTGAACATTGTGGACATTTACAGCCCTTGGGGGGAGGGAGCGTATGCGTCTAGTGCACCTGACCCCCCTAAGGGCGGGTTATCATTCCCGAAAAACCTATTATGATACTAGCTTGGCAACTATTGGGTGGACGTGGTTGGGGCAGGTGGGAAGATATCTCTTTCCGACCACAAGGTCCCCAGTTTAATCCCGGCACTTTGTCAAGATTCAAATATTTGTGTGACCTTTTTGGCCTAAGCCGATTCAGCTTTCCATCCTTCCGGGGTAGGTAAATCAGTACCAGCATCTGCTGTGAGATTTGAATATCTGTGCGACCTTCTTTCCTGTCTAAGCAAACTCAGCTTTTCATCCTTCCGGGGTAGGTAAATGAATACCAGCATCTGCTGTGAGATTTGACTATTTGTGTGACCTTCTTTACTGCCTAAACTAACTCAGCTTTCCATCCTTCCAGGGTAGATAAATGAGTACCAGCGTCTGCTGTGAGATTTGAATATCTGTGCGACCTTCTTTCCTGCCTAAGCTAACTCAGCTTTCCATCCTTCCGGGGTAGGTAAATGAGTACCAGCATCTGCTGGGAGATTTGAATATTTGTGTGACCTTCTTTCCTGCCTAAGCAAACTCAGCTTTCCATCCTTCCGGGGTAGGTAAATGAGTACCAACATCTGCTGGAAGATTTGAATATTTGTATGACCTTCTTTCTTGCCTAAGCTAACTCAGCTTTCCATCCTCTCATGGTAGGTAAATGAGCACCAGCGTCTGCTGGGAGCTAACCTGTGATGGATTAGTGTCCTGTCCAGGGTTAGTAAAAGACTCTCATCCGCTTAACACTACGGAATACGGAGATAAGCGCCGGCTCCTTGGGCAACTAGGCTCGTAAAAGGATTTAAATTTAGCTTGGCAACTATTGAAAATAAATCTGAGATCTTTTAAAAGTATACCCCAGGGAAAGTCCCCCATAGGAGGTACATGGGTATGTGCTACCCTATAGGGTATGGGTTTCGAGCTCTATAGTCTGGGATAGAGTATCATTGCCGAATTTCATAACCGGGAGAGAGTACAAGTACAAGTCCCTTAATTCTCATACGTACAAAATATGACTAGTATAAAAAGAAAGACCACACTATAACTAACAAAATCCCAAAGTTTAATGTTAAACGCATGAGCAGTTAACAAAGAACTGCTGTTTTAAAATACAAGAATTAAAAAAAAATGTATGGCGTCCGGACGCCATACATTTCTTTACTGAGTAATTCTTGTGTTTTAAAACAGCTGTATTTCGTTAACTATTCATCCGTTTCTCATCAAACTTTGCGGGATTTTGCTTTTTATAGTGTAATCTTTCTTTATATACTAGTCATATTTTGAACGTATGAGAATTATGGGACTAGTACTCAAGAGACATCGAATAACAAAAATACATTCTGCAAACTGATCTGTTGGGCGGATAAGAGACTAGAAAGTATTAAAATAAAATTTACGTTACCCAATATTTCGGTTTGCAAAACAAACCTTCTACGGGGTCTGGAGTATCAAACTAAAATAAAAATATTCGTTATAAAGACGTTACAGATGATCAAAAATAAGACTTTTTAATTAAGACATTTTAAAACTTTCTTGTACTCAGGCTCTCCCGGTATGAAATCCGGCAATATTTGCCTGTTGTCTATGATAGGACAGGGTTCCTGCAGCAGGTAACTGGGCAAATTTAAGACCTTTTTAAGACCTAAATTTGTAAAATGTAAGACCTAATATTCTTTCAAGCTTTTATTTAAAAGGTATGATACAGTTGAACTTAAAAAATTTAACAAAAAAGAATGTTCTGCGAAATATATATGTCCCTGTTTGAAAGACCCTTTGAGGTCTACATTCTTGAATGATTGAAATAACAAGAATAGGTAACTGAACGACCCACAAACACAAACAATGTTTTCATCAATATATTTCTACACAATTAATCTGCAAAATATTAGAATGAGAAACGAGAAATACTTTTGAGCAACAAAATAAGACTTTTTAAGACCTCAAAGATAAATTTGTTCTAATTCAAGAGATTTTCAAGGCCTTTAAAAATACCAAATCAAAAACAAGACTTTTTAATTAAGACATGTTAAGACTCCGGAAGAATAATTTAGGATATCTAATTTGGTATGGTGCAGGGATCTAATTGTGTGGAAGAGGATGCTGTTTTTAGTGTTGAGAGATTCATGATAAAATCTATGGCATTTACGAACTGACCAGCACAGATGTGACGCCAGTCCTATAAATACGACAACAGACTGACAGTTCATGTTATAAATCTAAAAATCGTTCTCTGGTTAAAAATTTTTTAGTTAAAAATATAAGCTTTCGGCTATCTATCTATAGCCTTTAACGAATAAAAATATAAAAAACGCGAATAGAATATATACGAAAAGGGGTGTGAAAAAATTTAAAAACTAAAATACAATAGAGGTGAGAACTAGCTAACAATATGAGTAAGAAAAAAATTGAATTGTCTTTCATAATAGCAGTTACTCGTGTAGTCAGTTTCATTAAATTGAATAAATCATTTTGGTATTGAAAAAATTTGAAACAATGCAGCTTATAAATCTATTCTTTTGTGAAAGTAGTTAGTCTTCATTTTCAGAGTCTTGTATAAAGGTACTTAAGCTCATCTTTTCTGTTGTTCTAACAGTTTGTAATCTTGTATAGAGGTACTTAAACTCACCTTTTCTGTTGTTCTAACAGTTTGTAATCTTGTATAGAGGTACTTAAGCTCATCTGTTCTGTTGTTCTAACACTTTGTAATCTTGCATAGAAGTACTCAAGTATACCATGTTTATTGTTCTAACTGCTTGTAATCTTGTTACAACGAGAATTCCGAAGTTACTTTTTATTGTTTTCGTGTTTTATTTTTCTGTCGATAGGTTTGACATTGTTCTATTAAAGCTGTAAACAAATATTAATAAAATTTTAATTCCTTCGAATTATCTTAATAGGAACTACATCATTATAATGAATATTGTTTTCTTTTCCCAGCACGTGGAGCCTTCTCGTCTTTGTTCAAAAAGGATGTTACACAATTTATTTATGTGTATTGGCGCCAGCAATGTTAACCTGGGGAGGTATAGAATTAGTTTTAGAAACTTTATGTAAAAGTATGATACAATACAATACTTATAAGTATTAGAGCACAACTTTCTATGACTTTATGGGCGAAATAGAACACACGTGATGTTGGGAGAGCCACGAGGACGTTGTAAAATTACGAGTCGCAGGCGAGTGATTTTGCAACATTTAGAGCGTCTCTCCCAACAATACAAGTGCTCTATTTCGCCCAAACAAACTTGATTATTAGTACCGGCAAGATACTCAGAACTAAATACTAAAAATATACTATGCAGAGACGGTAAACTATAAATTAACTTAGAGGAACAGAAACGATAGACATACGAGTACAGTATGGCTCTATAATTACATTAAATAGTATAATTATGTTCACTCATAGTATTGTAGTTATAAAGTGTGACGTCACAGAAATAGAGAATTCGTGAACTGATGGAAATTGTTGAGATTATCCCAGAGATCAAGACTAAAACTGACTGGGCTCATAATTTTATGATTCGTAAGGGGTCATTGGAGCATAACCAACGCAATATTTCATCACTGATTGGTTGCAAAGTGTTAAACTTCGAGATTGAGGCATTTTTCATCTTCTTTCTGAATATTGCAACCAAATTACTAACGTCATAAATAAAATTTTTGTGAAGTCATCACAAAAATTGATAGATCGATCATAAACTTGATTGTGGTGGTTTTTGCTTGGGTCAGATCCATTCAACTTAATATTTTTTTTTGACACGTTAATTTTCGTGTCTGGTCCTGTTTAATGCAAGTTCCTTAACTTTCTTAAAGTACTCAACTATTACAAATGTTCCGATACTGCATGTCTGTACAGTCATTCGGTATTTGGTTCACTCAACTAGATCACAAATATCTTCAAAGATTCTGCAGGATAAATGACCTAGTTTACATTGTCCACGAAGTCCTAGAATCTTTAGAATAATTGTGCTTATTGTATAATTAGTTTTAGTGATTATTTGATTGATAAATTTATAGTTTCTTTTCTGTTTCAGGGGTGGTCCCTTTGAATGCTATCCCGAATTAATATCGACTTACGAGTTTACGAGCGACAACGAAAAAGAAAATTTCATTTCCGATGATGAAAGAAACAGCGAGTCGGATGCTGAATGGGAAACTCTTCCCGATACTTTTAACATAGACGTTGCTGGCGAGAGTTTGCCAGAAAGGACTTCGCCACGAGAAAATTTAACGCATTCACAATCGAATGAAGACCCTAAATCTGTAGAAAGCTCTACAACAAGTTTAGTGAGTTCCGCTGCGGCTTCCGTTGCTGCTCTGTGGCCGTGGAAGAAATAACGCGCTTTTTCACATTTTAGTGTCACTGTACTCCTCTCCTGTTCCGTAAGAACAAAGGAGAACTATTTGAAGTTTTTAAATTTTTAAGTCATCCCACAAAGTATTATAAAAAAATATGAACAATGAAATACCAAATGAAAAGATTATAAAACTATTTAAGAAAATTTTTATTTTTGTGCTTACAGCTTTGTTCGGCAACTTACGAATAACGTGACAACAGCTCTAGGACAGAAAGCGGTACAGTGAAAGCACATGAACTAGTGATAACAATGGTAACAATATAACAATTACAAAAACCAAAATACAAAGCATAAATGACAGTATAAGGAATGGTTAGTCTTTCATCTGACATTGTATAAAAGTTTCAAAATAATGTATGAATTATTTTAACACTAAAATTTCCTGTCGCAGCCAAGTCACAGCAAGCGACCATTACGAGTCAATGAGAAGCAAATTGAAACTGCAGATAGAAAACTTTCAAGAATCCTGGATGTCTTGCACTGTTCGGCTAAAGTTTTTTTCACATTTTATTTTACTGTTTATAAATATCCAGAAATATTTGAACGGTGTAAGATAATTCAATAGTTCAAAACAATAACTGATTATACAGCAACACAATCATACCGTATCTGTAGGCCCAGTAACTTGGTCTGTAAATACCTAGGATTAACTGTTCTGTGTAAGATATTTAAGAGTTCAAAACAATAACTTGACTATAAAGCGACATCAATCATACCGTATCGGTAGGCCCAGTATCATGGTCAGTAAATACCAAGGATTAACTGTATCGGGTAAGATAATTCAGGGGCTCAAAAAATAGCTGACTATACAGCGACATCAATCATACCGTATCGTTAGGCCCATGCTTTGAAATTAGGTTTTACCAGATGGCTGTCTAACATCTGGATATGAGATTTGTTCCTTGTAACTCAAGGTCCGTTCAAACTGTTCAAACATGTTGGTTCGATATTATCAAATATTGATCGATGCAACATGTTTGACCCGTTTGAGCAGCATGATCGGACATTTTAGATGATTTTGGACGATATTGGGTGAAATTTCGTGCCGCTTATTGAAATCCAACATTGTCGGATGTTTTGAGAATCGTTTAGACACTCCGACATCAAATACAGTCCAATGCTGATGAAACACCGTCAAACACAACCTAACAGTGTTGATAATGCGATAATATGAAATGGCTTTAAGAATGTAATGCCATAACTGACTATATATGCTAAGGTAGAATTTAGTTTTGGGTTATTTTTGTTTTAACCTAAATTATTATTTTCAACGTCGTTTATTTTTTTTAACCTTGTCTATTTTCTTTCTTTTTATTTTCTTTTTAACCTGGTTTATTTTCATTTAAACCTTGTTTGTTTTCTTTTTAACCTTGTTTATTTTCTTTTTAACCTTGATTACTTATATAAATCTAGTTTATTTTTTAACATAGTGTTTATGCTTCTCATAACTATCTAATTTCCAATCATTACAGTATCTCGTTTCAGTTCGGTTCGGTTCGTTTCTTTCTTCCCAGCTTGAAAGTTCTCAACTCAACACTAAAATATAATTTGAAAACAGGTTACGATCTTCTCTCAACTAGTAGCTCCACAAGATTACGAGCTCTTTCCGAAGCAGCTGCTGCCAAAAAGAGCGCTGAGTATGAAAGGGCAATCGAAGAAAAGGAAAATGAACGCAGACAACGTGAATCAGAGCATGCAAAGGAAATAGCTATTTTAAAGGCCGATCAAAAACTGGCGGTTGCGAACGCTAAGTTAGAAGCTATTGAAGAAGCCTGAAAAGGCCGAGATAGAAGGAATTCGCAGCGTTTCTAGTAGCGACAAAACGAAAGATTGGGTAAACTTGCATCCCCCACTTAAAACTCGCATGCCTCTTTTTAGTATCGATTCCCAGCCGATATATTTAGTCAAATTACAGCGTTTTGTGGACGTGTGCAGACGTGAGCAGTCAAATTTCTCGCCTCCCGGGTCTAGCATGTTTGAATTTTCCAAATGCAATAGCCCCTGTCGTAGCTAAACTGCCAGCCTCGCTGAAAGGAAAATGGGAAAAAAGGGTGGTCACCTTTGCTGAACAGAACAACGATTGCTATCCAAATTTTTCTCTCTTTAAGGAATTTATTGAACGGCAAGCCAGAATAAAAAATCACCCAAACTTGTCAGCAGGAGTTCCGTCATTAGCCAGAATTCATAAAAATAGATTGCAGCAGCTCGGACCAATTAAGTCCACACGCGAAATTTTTGATAACTAACGCGACCCCAACTGTGGAAAAACTAGAAACCGTTCTAGAACCAGAAAATGAAGTTAAATTTTGTCACTTTCACGAGCGCGAAGGCCACACACTTTCTGAATGCAAGGTTTTTGGCGCAAAACCCCTCGAAGAACGAACTGATTTTATTTTAAAAGCCGGGCTATGTT
>JAOTRI020149053.1:0-10321 GCA_028564885.2 Zoanthus sanctaehelenae
TATTTCATATTAATGTCTGTATTATCAGTGTATATTTCATATTAATGTCTGTATTATCAGTGTATATTTCATATTAAACTAAAAACTGTCTCGTAACAAATTTGTCTTTGTATTGCACCAGCCAAAGTAACACCACGCTACCCCTTCTAAACCGGGAAATTGGAGGAATCAGTTTGCTTGGAAAACTAATAGAGACCTTAAGATACACCCGATTTTCGCCTCCAGGTACGGGTAGCGCCATTTTGACTTCAATAAATGATGACGCCATGAAGCTCTTCCCGTAAAATCTACACGTTTTTCCGGGTTAGCCGTTGGTCTCAACGAAAATTTTGTACGGGTACTGGTACCGTAACCGTACTCGGAATCGGGGTATCTTAATATGTCTAGTAAAAGTGATATTTATTCTTGAGCTTGGGGAAAGGGAAATGCTATCACGTTTCCACACGTTTTTTACCCTTCCTCCCGGCAAATATGAACCCTTCCAATTACGGTTAGTTTTTTAGGAGAAAACCAGCTCTTCCGTTTTGTTGACCAATAAATGCACCTCTACTTTTTCAGATCATTTTCTGTGTTCCATATGAACTTTTTTGTCTCTCACAACATTGAATAAAAATAGGTAGTCATGGACTATATATATGTAGGTGCAGCAATGAAATTCTGGTCTTTGGCGAGTGATATAGAGCAAATGCTCTTTCTAGGTAGTATGGTTAAATTTTGAAAATGACTGTTCTCTTGGGTATCCTGTGTTACTGCTATAGCCCAATGCATATGTACTTGGGCATCCTGTGGTTATTAGCCACATCCCTCATACCCTTATAAAAACCCATGACAAAGTAGGTATGAACCGCTGATATCAGCTATAGCTACAAGAATTCATGTATTGGACATAAAAAGAACAAGACGCTAGGCCTTTCCACAAGTTGCCAGTAAAATAGCCAAAAGTTGCTCAAACATTTGTAAAAAGATGCCCCAAAGTTGTCCATTTTTCCCAAAAGTTGCCCAATTTTGGAAACGTTGCTCAAATGTTGCCTGCCAAAACACTGACTACTCACTAGGGGTCACCCACAATATGAATATAGGATGCTAAAAATGTCTGAGTTCGGTGCTTGTTATGTCTGCAGTAATATTACTGATGATGAGATAAGCTTTCCCTGCATCACACAGAAATACTCTTCTTTATACTTCTGAACCCTGTTTCATGCAGTTACTTTGGGTGGATCTTTGCTTCCACGTGTACTTCGATTCTTTCCCGCTGGGTTTGACTGGATTTTTCCCTTTTTAGCAGCGATGTCTGCCTTTCTGGGAGTACTAAGATTTGCTCCGGCTCGAACAGCTTTCTCAAGGGGGCTTTCCTCGATCTGCTCTTCATCTTCACAAGATTCATCTATTTCATGTTGAGACACACGGTCCGATTCAAAATTTACATTTTCTACCATGTAGGAAGACTCTCTCGGTTGTATTTATGTAGTACAACACTGTCCAGTGCACTCGCTCCGATCATCCAGCAGCCAGACCGCTTAGCTTAGCGTACTCCTCATCAGACAAAACCTTTTTTCAGCAATGTTTCTTTCTTTTAAATGCTAATAAAATCTTCAAACGGCGTAATAACAACAAATAGATCCTACAAGTACAAGTAAGAAAGTTGCTCGTAGCAAAAAAAGTTGCCAGAAAAATGAAAAAATGCCCAAAAGATGCCGAGCAATTTGTGAAAAGGCCTAGCCGTGACGCCACAAAAAGTGAAAACCGGCAATATAGGAAACAAAATCACAGAATGAGAATAAATTACAATTAAACTGTTTTTTCAGCTATGGGTATGAACTTTTTTCTCCGTTACCAATGTGTTTTTTTTCAACACAAGTAGAATTATTGGCAATTTTTATATTTTCTACTTATTCGGAGTATTGAATTCTTAGCTGTCATCATCAACATGGTTACAATGGTGTTTTTCATAACCTGTGGAAAATCAGCTTGCATAGCGGCTCTTGTATGGGAAGCACTGGAGCTTCGGCTCTTGAGGGACTGGGACAGTGCGAGCAGAACCTCAGTCCAAGCCCAGTTTCCCCGAGAACCGATAGGCAGGCCAGTTGCAATCTGTGATATTTTTGTTTAGTGTTGCACTCTTTTTTATAGGAATATACTTTATAGAAATATCGAAGCTTAAATTGGCTCAAATTTTGTTAAGAAAATCATTTGAATGTCTATAAAATATATATAATTGATTACATGTATTGCAATTGCACTCTAATCCTAAATGGCAAAGCCATAAACCTTTAATACTATGTACGCATGTACAGCTTGATCGATTATCTTTGAGGCCCTTCAATTCCACAGTCATTTAATAAACGGAAATTTTATGCCACTAATTCTCCAGAAAGAAAAAAATATTCTTTAGAATATTTTCAGCCTAAATATTGGTCAAAATTACAGAATATTCAACCTTGGTGGGAAGAACAATATTCTTATGATTACGTTATACAGCCTCCTATTAATTTTCATTCAAGATAAAAGAAAATGCCAAAAACGTTTTTTTAAAAAAATTCTTAAACAATGAAAAAAAAATTAATCCCTGACTATTAAAACACAAATGTCTTGATTTATAGATTAGATAGTTGTTTATCAAATCAGTAAATCTCGCGAAACATTAATTTTTGTTTTGAAAGTGATAATTCTAAAAAACAAAATCGTCATTCATGGATATGTGCGATATGAAAATTCTAAACAACTTAATCTGAGGCTCTGAATAAAGGCTGGCATGCACCAGAAGCGATATCTCCTCTTACTAGGGGTTTAAAATATAACAACATCGAAACAAAAAGACTAGGAAATGAAAAGACAGTGTTGCTCGTCTGATGAATTTTTAGTATTACACGAATACCGACGTGTACCATTTGGGATATACTAATTCTGTGTTCTTACTGTGTACATCTCGAAAGAAAATTACAAGAATCAGTAAGTTTTCACTGACTAGAAACATTTTCAGAGTGTTAATGTTGTCCCAAATGATACACGTACTCATTAAAAGTTCCTAATTAATCTTATATATAAATCAGTACATAGATCTCTTCGAAATACAAACGATCAGCTAGCATTGTTTTTCAATGCCAGCCTTGTCATTTTGTTTGGATTTCTCATCATTTTACTAACTAAAATAAGAAAACATTAAGAACAATATGACGCTGAAGCAGCTACAAAAATTAAATACAATTAAGAATTAAGCATCCTCACACCCCTGACGGTGATGATCGTAAACATTTCAACTTTGAGTTGTCTAAACTACAGTTGCTCTGATGAAGTACTAGTTAACAACCTAAACGTCAGCTCCTTACACTACTTACGGTGATCATCATAAACATTTCAACCTCAAGTTGTCTAAATTATAGCTACTCTGATGAAGGACTAACACTCTAAACGTCAGCTCCTTACACTATTTACGGTGATGGTCATAAACATTTCAACCTTGAGTTGTGTAAATTACAGTTGCTCTAATGAAGGACTAACACTCTAAACGTCAGCTCCTTACACTGCTTACGGTGATGATCATAAACATTTCAACCTCAAGTTATCTAAATTATAGCTTCTCTGATGAAGGATTAACACTCTAATTCTAAACGTCAGCTCCGTACACTACTTACGGTGATGATAATAAACATTTCAGCCTTGACTTGTCTACATTACAGTTGCTATAATGAAGAACTAACACTCTAAACGTCATCTCCTTTGGCTTATACTACTTACGGTGATGATCATCACCTCTATGTTTTCCGATTTAGCATTACAACTTAAGTCTAGTGAGTTTTTTTCAAATATGATTCAATTGTTCTTAAATTTTGGTCAATTTAATTGTGCTTCGATCGTTGTTCTTATAAAAAAGTATGTATACCTTCGAGGTTAATTCTTGCTGAAGCACTTTTTCGCAGTCATCATTATCAGTAAAGCAATGTCAGTATGTATTTGCAACAAAATATGAGTCTGCATTTCTTACACTGAAAGTTTAATTGCAGTTTGTATCCTTTACTTCAACTAAAAATGTGTTTTATTTTCAGCCTAAACATAGTTACTCGACTGAATCCATTTCGTTGTTTGGAAAAAGCGTTTGTCTGCAATGTACAAACTGACAGCCAATCACAATAAGACTCCAAACAGCAGGTACAAACAATTTAGTTATTAGTCCTTTCAATTCGTAGCGATTCAATTTGGGAATTTGAAACACTATGTCTCTATGACCTAAACTATGAAATTGATCTCCGTTATTGAAAGTGCAGCTTTATAAAGATAACTTGATTCTCTTAATGGCAAATGAAAGTTCTGTTACGATGAATTATGAAAAGCCTTAAAAAGGCTCTCATTCAACTGTTATTTATCTTTCTAGCAAAACACATTTATTGCTATAAACCGACAAAGTGCGAATTCAACTTAATTAAATAGAAAGCCTTTACATTTTGAAAGTTATAGCCTTAAATACTTAATTGTTGTTTAGAAAGACCAGAATACCAAAAAAGATTAAAATTCCTTTTTAAAATTTGGTTAGCTTTTGTCAGTCTATCTCGAATCGTATCGCTTATAGCAAAAACATGTCAGGCTTTTGTTTTTTTGTAACTGGCTCGAGGAATGAATAACTTATCGCGCTGTGTATTTATCAGCAGAGGTGCATGGAAACCAAAATCCTATAGAACAAACATTTAAATGATGAAATTGTTTTTTAAAAAAAAAATGGCTCAGCAAAGACTCCGAAGTTTCTTGTTTTCTATTTTTTCTATACCACAGCAGTTATAACTTCGGGAGCAAATCCAAAATCTAACCGGTAAAAAAGATTATAAACAACTTGACCATTTCAGATATATTCCAATTAAGAACGCTGTCGGCAGACTGTCGGGTTCTGAAAACAAAAACTAAAATTTTACCAAATTAAAAATGTATTGAATAATAAATAAATCTTTTTGTTTTTTTTAGTTTTTTTTCTCCGTTTTCCCCCTGCCAGATAAAGTGTTGCAGTTGAAGCTACACGCGAAACGAGAATTAATCTGAACATGGAAATTGCAAAGTGTATGCTGTTTAGATTATCAAATTTTTAAATCTTCACATGGCTATTTCCTAAGGTTAAATTTAGGCTTCCTGTGGAATCCACTACTTAATTATTGACGACTAAATTAATATTCCTTTAACATATGCCTTAACGAATTTAGAAGTTGCAATTGAATTGAGACGAATCATTTAGCAGGCTCGGCGTCAAATGTGTTCGCTCCTTTATCGTTACGGCTAAAACGTTGTTTGGGAAAAAAGGCCGTTTTAACAGCCGGTGTTACGATTTAAAGGTGTCTTAGTTTATTTATGACAAGGATAAAATGAAGTTGTGATTGAGGTTTGTAGAAAGCGCTCAGTCCACGATGGTTTCAGTTCAAGAATTATCTGATAAAAATGCATTACGCCACTTGCAGGGTAATTTTATTCTTGATAACAGAATTGTTATCAACGTTAGTGGAATGGTTTACGAGACTAGACTTCGAACTTTGGCAAATTTTCCCGAAACGCTTCTTGGATGTCCACAAAAAAGGCAAATGTACTACGTTCAAGGCCTTGATGAATACTATTTCAACCGAAACAGGTCAGCTTTCGAAGCAATTTTATTTTTTTATCAGTCTAACGGAAGACTTCACAGACCAGCAGACGTTCCTATGAATATCTTCAAACAAGAAGTTGAGTTTTTTCAGCTGGGCGAAGATGTTGTGAAAAATATGCTTGTTAGAGAAGGTTATATCGAAGAAAGCCGAATGGAACTGCCAAATAACGAGCTCCAGCGAAAAATTTGGGAATGTTTTGAGTACCCGTACACATCACTGCTAGCTAAGTTACTGGCCATTTTTTCTATGTTTATGGTAATCGCATCCGTTATTTTAACTATCATAGAATCAATTCCTTCCACTGTAGCGAAAAAAGAACATAAACATACATGGTTTATAGTGGAGCTTACTTTTAACATTTGGTTTACAACAGAATACTTAGTGCGGTTTTTAACTTCGCCGAACAAGATTACATTTTTCTTGTCTCTTCTCAACATAGTCGATCTAATGGCCATCGCGCCATTTATTCTGACTATGTTATTTAGCGACTCGCAAAGTAGTTCTGTAGCTGTTGTGCGTGTCTTGCGAGTAATGCGAGTATTTCGAATGTTCAAGCTTTCGCGATACTCCAAAAGTTTAAACGTTATAGGTTACTGTGTCATTGAAAGCTTACACGAGCTGGGTTTGCTGGTTCTTTGTCTCTTTATTATGGTGGTTGTTTCTTCAAGCTTGTTATATTATATTGAAGTCGGCAATGCGAACAGTTATTTTAGAAGTATTCCCGAGACGTTTTGGTTCACCATTCAAACTGTTACAACAATAGGATATGGAGATATGATCCCAGTGACGGGGTTTGGAAAGTTAATCGCTGCATTCAGTGCGGTTTTCGGGGCATTAACGCTTGCACTACCAGTCTTGTCGTTCGTTTCAAATTTTAATAGTTTATATTACAAAAACCTAAAAGAAAATGTTTATGGGGAAGATAGAGAAACCACTAGTTGTCAGAATAATATCTCAACCAATGATTCAACTGTTGAAACTCAACTTTTGCCGCAATAGAGTTGTGGTAGATGTCTTTTACGACAAAAGATCAAATCAAAGTCAATATATCGCGCCTACAAAACTAAATACAGCCAAATAAAAAATATATATAGATAATTTTGTTTTATAATCGGTTTCATAGCAATTATTTTTTTTGTAAAAGATTTCATTTTATTATATTTTTAAACATTACATTTTACTTATTTAACAATTTTCTATTACAGCAACATTCGTAAAACTAATCTTGATTATGTAAACACAGATAAATAATTTCGTTCATCTTCTATTTGCATTTAAATGACCGGACTTTTGAGTTTTTTCCGATAGCGGGGTATTTGCTCTATTTCGACATTTTCAAACGATTTTCCCGCGATTATAAACAATTAACTTATTCAATTGCATAAAATAAAATGCATTTGCTTAGAAACATTTTTTTGTTCATTGAAAAAACATTAAAAACACATTTGATCAACTTTGTTTTCAAAATATTTCTCGTCTTTTTAAATTTTAAAACCTTTTAAAAGACCGAAGATGCATCGTAAGAAAACCACGTCTTTTGGTTCAGCCACATAACTCGTATACTTTTAAAGCAATCTGTACACATTTGTTGGATATAATAATTCTTAAAAACTTCACTTTGTCTTCCGCCCATAAAGTCAATAACCAACTCATATCGCGAGGGCCTCGATACATTTCCTTCAGTACTGTAAATAGCTGTTTTAGAAATATGAGAAGCGTACGGGTTATGGACAATTCTGCACAAATCACTACCATAATGATTTTGTTTTTTGGTTTTTTTTTTCTATGATGATTTGGTTAACACTAAACTTAAGGGTTTTGCTATTTAGAGTGTGACCTTTCTTTCTGTGTAAGCCCTATGCGGGAATCCACAAAATATTATATTTTCTCAACTTGGTAGTGTTTTCGTGTCAGTAAAATAATTATCAGTCAATGCCCCTAAAGTTTTTGTTTACTGTTGCCTTGGCAACCAACCCCACCAGTAAGAATCAAAGTCAAAGTTCATATGGTATGAGCAGAGGGTTTTATCTTAGCCCAAATACTTGCACAGAAGTGAATTTTTGAAAAGTTGTCACTAAAAATTGAACTGATTTGATCGGATGGTACAACAGCTTAATAAAGCAACATTGGCTAAGCCGGGTGACTTGGTGTTTTAGGTGCATTTGAAATTTACTTCAAATCTCAGTTAGCAAATGGTCTCTTTAGCAATTCAATATGAAAAAATTTGGTTCAAAGGAGAACTAAATGCTAAAACTAATTTGTTTTTGTTTGAGTCTATCGGTATAGTAGATAAACTGTGATTTTTTTTTCAAATTAATCAAATCACATTGAGAAATTTAGATATATAGAAACAAAGAAAACTTTCAAGAAAAGGTTTGATACCGCGATCACAAATGAGAATGTCAGCGGTTTGGTGACGTAGTTTACATTATTCCGAACATAAATATGGAAGTGTGCCTCGAAATCTTGATATTTTAGAGGCAATCTATGACTTATGAAGCATACTTTCTTTAAAAGCATCCAATTTAAAGCCACACATTAACCATAGTTTATGTTCGCTTTAATCATCCTTACAACCTCGTACCCAGGGTCATTTCACTGACGTAGACTTTACTTTCTCGAGGGAGAGAGAGGACCCTGGGAACGAGCTTGTATATCTTAACCTACGTAATAAGCAACTGCTACTGCTAACCACATATATTGAGCCGCCGATCAAATTTTCAAATGTTCAAAGCGTGAAAAGTCATTTCAGTTCTCCCTTATGAGTCCACTTTAGCTAATTAAGTACATTTAATTTGAAACATTGCATCATTTTGACGACCACTGTCCTGACCTAATAGACCATTTCAGAGTTCCTAAAAGGTAACCAAGCCTCTACATAAACTGACCGAAGAGAAAGCTGACCTGGTCCAGTTGGAGCTAAAAAGCTAAATCCTTTTACGAGCCTAGTGACCCATGGGGCCGGCGCTTATCCCCGGATTCCGTAGTGTTAAGCAAATGAGAGTCTTTGACTTCCCCTTGACGGGACACCAATATCGCAGGTCAACCACCACTACTCATTTACCTACCGCGGAAGGATGGAAAGATGAATTGGATTAGGCGGAAAAGAAGGTCACACAAATGTTCGAATCGCGGCAAATTGCCGAAATCGAACTGAGGACCTTGTGGTTGGAAAGCAGAGACCTTACCAACTGCGCCAAACATGTACGTCCAGTTGGAGAAAAGAAAAAAACATGTTAGGAAAATCTACTTTTAAAATTCAGTGGCGTAGGAAGTGGGGGGGGGGATCGGGAAGGCACGGGGGCTATTGCCCCCCCTTTTTTAAGTGGGGCATCATATGTTTTGGCCCCCCACTTTTGGCTATAAGAAAAATATATATTTGATAATTTAAGGGAAATGCAGGGTAAGTCACGTTTCTGGGACTTCAAAGTCCACGTTACCTGGGCATATATCACCAATTTTAATTAAACATGTTAACATGTTACACTCTAAAGTAAAAGGGTGAGAAATGTGTAGCCCACAGTTATTCATAATCATAAGAAAACCAAACTTGTTACAATTGGTGTTGTAAAGCCAAGTGTCAGCAGCAGTTTATACAATGGAGAACAAAGGGAATCAGGTAGATCTCCCATTTTGTTACATTGCACACCGTGAAATATAAAATTGAAGAATTATATGCCTTTAACGTTTTTCAATAGTAAAAACCCTACTTAAATTTTTATCAACTATAGAGTAATATAATTAATGAAAAAAACATGACATCAAGGTAAAAATGGGTGTTAAAACATTTGACTGTTAAGTTTGCCGAAACTGGAGTTAACATCCCCCCCCCACTTTGAATTTGCTTCCTATACCTCTGTTATGGTATAGAAATTGCGACAAATAGATCAAAATTTTTAATATATTCTCTATTTTTTTTCAGAAAACAAGTTTTTGTCGTATTGATTTATTCGTATTGTTTTATTCCGACGAAGAAAGTCTTTTCCTAATTTTCCGAAATTCTTTGTTACACCATTACACTTTGACACCCCGCAATGATCTGTGGGATATATTATTGAGAAAAGAAAATGGCGGCAACAGTCAATAAGACTTAATAAGTTTTAAACTAAGTCATTTCCCGAATGAATTTTCATGTAAAATTCAGAGAACCGGCCTGTATCTCAGGCCAGTAGATAAAATGTCAGATGGAAGTAGGCTTGCGTCGGCTGGAAATGATATCAAAATATGGGAGCTACCCGAACTACCTCTTGTAAAATCGCTCTGCCATCATTCACAAACAATTGGATCGATATGTTGGAATCACAATAGTATCCTTTACTGAGAAACGTTATGATATAAATTATGCAATAATAATAATTTTTATTTTTATATATTTTTTTACGGTTAATATAAAGTACGAGCAGAATGTGGAAAACTCTTATTTTTAATAATTGAAGTCCTGTCAGGACTCGAAAAATATCTTTTTTATTACTTTAATTAAAAATATTTTTTTTATTAAGGACTATTTCACCCAAGTGTTGATACGTTGATAGATGGCTAAACTAAGCAATGTTAGATTTTCAATAGTTTATTTAGAAATACCTAGAAAAATTCTCCTGTTTGTATTTTTACTTCATACCTGTTTTTAATTTAACCCTTTGACTCCTAAAAGGGCCTAAACCGCCCGCACCATATGGTACTGAGTCAAAGAATTCAATCTTTCT
>JAOTRI020149063.1:0-10321 GCA_028564885.2 Zoanthus sanctaehelenae
CTTTTGTTTAGCAAAGATTGAAATTGTTAACTTAGTGAGTATTCCAGGCATCTTTTAGGGTGGTATAGATGCAAAAGAGTTAATCATAATAACTTTCGAACTAACTTCTAATAAATAGAAATTATGTTCCCACTGAAATATGTAGTTGCTTTTCTAGTTCAGCATTATTATGAAATTAATGATAATCTCTCCGGGCACAAAAGTTTCCAATATTGAATGTTAGTTTTACCAAACGAATATAATTTTTTTATTTATAAAATTACATTTTTTTAATTTTAAATATAAATTATTATTAGAAGAATATAATTTTTATTATTTTTACATCAACTTCATCTGCTTATCAATGTAGTGTAATTCAGAAATTTTTTTCATAATGAAAATAAATAAAAAGCCTGCAAAACATTGTGGTTATACATTACTGTATTTTTTCTAATTCTGCTTTTCAATAAAAGGTTTACTACAAGGACTCCTTGTCTGAATGGCTTCCAGGAGCCTAAACATGACCTTCAGTTTGTCCCAGTTGCATGACAGTTAACCCTCGAAATTTCAAAATCTTAAGATTTTAGGAAGCCTTTTTTTTGGAGGAGTGGGGGAAGGGGTGAGGGGATGTAAGATGTGCAAGATAGCTCTTCTCACAAATGACTTCGTTCTGATGGTGGCTGACCAGACCTTGAGGTGCTATACATGTACATACAACAAAGTCACTAAGTCAAACCAGTGTTTATTTATAATATTATAAACTGAACTTTGTTTACTGCTGTCCCTCATTCATGTTCAAAATAATTCATAAGGTAACAGCAATGGGTTTGGAGCATGCTGATGCACAACTATATAGTGTTTGGTAATTGAGTGCACATGGTTCTTTTTCATTGTGTCACTTTTGCTTGTTTCAAGACTAAAGAAGGAAGTGGGTAGGTACTGCCTTGTTTTGCAAGGTAGCCTATAAAGTATATCCATGATTGGCTGACAACAGATAAGCAAGTTTTGACACCAAAGCGAAAATAGACAGAGACTAGACAGTGACAACACAGCATATTCATCAATAGCATATATTTTATTTATACGTTTTGATCAATTGGGTTTTTGTGAAACTGCAAGCAATTATTTTTGCCTTCCCCAATTTTAAACAATTTCACTTGTGTTACTGAAAATCCTAAGAATGTGGGAAATTTGAGCTGTTAATTATGCTGGAGAACAGGAGAGAGGAGATTGAAAATCTTGAGACTTCCAATAAATATGACAAGATTGACAGCTATTCCCTTGTCCTTAAATTGGTTGGAGTCTTGAATTTGGGAGAATTAAGTTTATTTTCTTTTTATAACCTTGGAAGAAATTCAACACATACATTAGTTAACTTTAGTATCAAACTTTTGAATATTACCTCTTCAAATTCTAGTTGGGATTTTGTTAAATTTTCCATGAACTTTTGTCGATATTCAAGTTCCTTTTTTGGTGTGGGTTTGTCAGTCTCCTCATAAACAAGGACAAAGTCTGCAAATGAAATGAAAAGCAAACAATTATGACTTAATTTGATAGATTTCTGATAAATACAGTAATTTGATCTTTTTTTTTACACTCGTGGCAATTTAATAAAGCTCTGTTGCATTTCATAAACATTAATTTATATTAGGAAAAAACAAGGTGGATGTACATTACAGATAGATGCTGTACACAAATATTTGTTAACCTTTTAAAAATCTCAAATAACATTATGTCTTGTTGTTTATAGCTAGTATTAAAAACAAAACTGTACTCGAAAACTTTTTTTAACAAATAATTATTATTGATAAATCATATAATATTGATATTTTGACTTATCCCATGCCCTAAAATATACTGCAAATCAGAGGCCTGGAAAACCATTGCATATTCTGCAAAACCCAATGGGTACAGTAGTATTAATTGGGTAGACTTCACCCTGCTTTCCTGCAATTACATATGTACTTGCGAGCAACTATCTAAATGGTGCTAAAACTGTGTGTGTACATTTACGAAAAAGGTGAAATGAGTCTCCATTGTAAGTATTTACAATGATTTCCATTTAGATTCACCAGTGTTCACCAGAGCTTAAAACGTCAGCACAAACTCCAGTTTTCGTTCTTCGTTTTCCACGTGGGGGACAAATTGGTGAGTAGTTGTATTTTTTAGAGCATGGGATAAAATTAATTAGTTATGCAATGGTTTCTCATGGGAAACTGTGGAAATGTCACTTGTCACTTGTACTTTCTTCATATACACACTTGTCTAAAGGTTCATGTGTATATGGAAAATACAAGTGACAAGAGGCATATTCCGTGGTATCCCACTAAAAACCATTGCATAACTTAAAAAAAATAAGCTACTATATATCTCCATAAGTGAAATATGATGTTATATACTTTAGGTGAGCTATTAACAACTGACAGATCAGTATTCATTACAGTAGTTAATTCACTTTAACTCCAATCCAAAATATCAATTTTAAAATTAAATTAAATTTTATCCTTTTTCACTATGGTGTAAACGTACTTTATCCTTTTTTTTAACTGTTAACACAATTTAAGTTACTGTAGAAAATGATTCATTAAGCATTATGTCATCAGAGCTTTGAGTGATCCTCTGCTATTCTTTATAAAACAACATTCAAGAATTTTCTACAGTTCAGAGAGTTTTAGTCAAACCAAGAGTCCTTAACTAATATCAAAATACAATAACTTATACTTAATATGTGTTTATCCAGTATTAGAAAAAAGTCTCCTTTCTTTTCATTTACATCAGCTTCAGACCTATCCAGCTAAAGAATAAATTGGAGCTTATCACTATTTCCTACTGTTATAAGTGATGTAATAGGTTATGGCACAATTGTTGATGACTGGTATAGAGCATTTTCACACAATCCCATGAGACACAAATGACAATAGACATAGCGGCCATGTTGGTGAACAAAACAAAAGAAATTTAATCAAAATTCTTCTGTTAAGAGTACACAAACATGGTGAAAATGCTCTATACAGTAATTATAATTACCAATCATCATCAAAAATTGTGTTAATATTACGGTTTACTGCACAGTACCTATTCTTCTCTTTCCATCCCTGAAGAAGCACCCTCTTTCTCCATTCATATCATCGTCATCTTCAAATTGAGGCTGTGAACACATATTAATTTATTTGAAAACCTGGCTGCTCTGAAAATTATTTTAAAATAAATCGGAATTCTGTTGCAGATAAAGATTAACACTCTATTGCAGTCTGTATTAATTTTTACAGAAACAATTCTTGTTGCAAAAAATCAATATCCATTTTAAAAAACATGTTTATACACTTACACTGTTTGATACACTGTATGAGTTAATTACCCTAAAGTAATGGCTACAAGAAAGTAGCAGCCCCTTTTGCCAGCAAAATTCCAGCAAAAGTAACAGTTTCTGTTACTGTTGGAATTCTACAACAACAGTCTGGGTTTAATCAATCAATTTTTATGCAATATGAATTGGAGGAATATTATTATATATACCAAATTTAATTGTACTGTCAGTAATTACTAAGACTAGTAAATTTTCTATCAGTATCAAACTACTGTATATTTATTGTTTGTAGTAAGAAATATGGCTCAATGACCAGGTGCCTTGATACAGCTAGCACAAAGTTTTCATGTCATTACTCAGATCACAGAATGATTTGATGTCCTTTTTACAACTGCAGACATAAAGATTATCTCAATTTTTCAGGACATGTAAACCAGGGCTGTCAATAAGATTTTAAGTCAGCATAGATACTCTGAAAGTAAATGTCATGTTTCATTTTACTTCTTTTTCTTAAAATATTCTTGTGTTTTTCTGGCTTATCTCTGCTGACAGTGCAACAATTTACCACAACATTGTTTTGCTAAGAGCCTTCCTAATCATTTGAAAACTTGTACTATACATGTTAAGGCAAACAGTAAAACAGCTACACTAGCATTGTAATGGAGTCAGATCAAGGTCTTAAATTTAAAGTTTTGCAAAGAGTGAGGTTTTTCCAGCTACTGTACATGTGTTGGAGTGATCATGACTTGGGAAAGCAAAATTAATCCCATGTATTGTTCGTTACACAGATTATTTTCCACAATATCTTTAAAATTGAAAATATAAAATAATGCACTAATTTCATTAATTAAAATCAGTGTAAGTAAGGCAACAACAAAAAAGTACTGTATATGTATGTGACCAACTTGAATCCGAGAATAGTGCCAGAATGTTGGTGTCAGCATGAGATTTAATTGGATGTGCGATGTGTGAGACCTGAGAGATGATTGTGAAGGATGAATTCTTTTTATTATTCTTCCATTTTTCTGATTACTAAAAATAATGTCTACATACAGTACAATAGGTCAAGTTTATATGTTGAATGAATGATCTTTGTGTATTTTAAGTTTTAAACAGATACTGTAATTATGAAGTTTGTGACATATAATATATTATTAGGAGTATAAGGACTGAACTGTAAGGAGATGCTGAGAAAGCATTGCATCGGAGGTTAGATTGTTTTTTAGTTGTAATAAAACACAGACCTCTTTAACTATTGCAGTAAGGTTATTAGTAAGGTCAATGTCTTTAATCCCCAATTCTTTAATGTTCATCAGTGTTGTAACTGTACATTCTAATAAGGTTACATAGTTTTCACATTTGGATGTTATACATATAAGTTCCAGCTTACAGTAATCAATCGTCAATCAATTCCAATTTTGTTCCAAGTTTATCTCCATTAGGTTGGCCAGATCCGGATTTACCCCACTCTGCTGACAGCAATGTCCATTCTCCATCGCCTTTGAATCATTGCATCCTCCTTCTTCTTCAAACCAACTCTCGCTCTTCATCCTTGGTCAACCTCACTCGATCTTTCCCTTCAATACAAACTCCTTGGAACACTTTCTAAATACATGCCCTGTATACTGTATATACAGTACTGTACCATCTCACTCTATTTGCTCTTGCCACAGAAGTCTCCATTGAGTTGCATGATTGTTAGAACAACTTACAGTAGGCAGTCAAATAACAACAAATGATAATAGGTAAGATGTCTTAAACAATTACCTTAACATTTTTTAAACTTAAACTGTACATACAATGTTATCAAAGGGTAATGTTAATAGTTAAAAAATTCTTTAAGTCAGCAGTAAATTAAAGCACTGTTATTGTGCAAGTTGTGTTTGGTAGTCAATTTGACAATGTGCTTTGTTACTTTTAGGTGCTTAAGAAAATTCCTTAACATTACCACACTAGTGCATTTTCATACAAAGTGTAGAAGGTTAGCAAGATGTTTAGTACATACATCATAAGTTGTGTTTTGCTCGTGTGGATCCTCATGTTCGTAGTAAGGATCCTCATAGCCCTGGACAGCAAAGAAAGTAGAGGAGAGAAGAGCAGTGATTAAGTTTGTTTAAAAAGATACATACAGAACATACAGTATTAGATAATAGGGCATTAATATAAGATACAGTAAGATGATTAAAACTACAGTACGACTGAAACATCGTGACAAGAAAACTTGTACACTGATTCCTAACTCTTTCAATTATTGGGGCTACAAATTAAGACACTCTACCTTTTTTAAAGAATTCTATAGAAATAACAAAGATTTTGGTCTATCTGCCTTCAACTTTAAACAGCAAATAAGTCTTTAACATCTTTTGAAAAAAATATTTACATTCATTAAGGTAGAACTGGGTGTGATGATACAAATTTTATCCTAATGGAGTGAAACCAAATCAAACTGAATAACTTCAAATCTTTTAAATTTCTTTTTGTTTTATTTAATGTTATTCATGATAGTTCCTGAAGATGAGAAAAGTGTTTTTAAAAATTAACAATTCTATTTTTGATTGAGTCATAATTTTATGCTTCCTTTCTTGTAACCTGCTAGCTCTTATAGAACTTCACCCTTTTAGTACTTCTATAAAATTATTGTACACATACTGAAGGGTTAAATTGTTTTGTTCATAACAAATAAAAATAAATATAATTAAAAATTAAAATTTGGATGAACAGCAAAAGCTTGTCATCACACAAGACTTTTAGAATCATTAATTTTCTCATTCATCTGCCTGGAAGAAATCAACTTTTTAATGTTTCATTTCAATTTTGCTAGTTATGGTTTTAAAACAGAATTGATGGAACACCTTAATTTTGCATGTTCTGTAACAATTTTTTACATCAAATAATTTTTAATCTTGTAATAAAATGTGTTTTGCAAAGACCAAAAAAGTTGGAGACCATTAAACAAAACTATCATAGACAAGACATAAAATAAGTTTTAGAAACTAAGGTTGAAGAATGTGGATGTGATCAGACCTTGTATATTCCATTGTCATAACTTGGATCAAAAGTGTTATAAGATGCCATTTCCTGAGGAATAGAGGACAGTTGGAGCATTAGAAAGTCTGTGGTTAGTGAACTGGTGCAGAAAAAGTGGAAACAAGCTGAATAAAAATATACTGATAGAAAGTATTTGTGCTTTTACTAGCAGTTACTATAAGTTAATTAAAGACAAAATTAGTATGAGGTTTTATATAATTAATATTTTGTTTTCTTAATCACTAAATTAAGAACATGACATCATGTCGGTATTTATAAACCGTTTCATACAACAGTTAAGCAGTGAGTAATGGGCAAGGAGATTAAGTTCAAATGATACAGTACAAGGATGTAAGAGGTTTAGTAAATGTTTTACTAATTTGCGTTCCGCGTGTGCACAATATTTCAGATAGAAATAAAATAATTAATAAAAAGTCGAAATCAAACCTTATAGAAAGACTGTCATGCCTGCGTTCCTATAAGTGCAGGGTTAATTCTGTTTTTTTCTAAAAGCTTCATTTTTTGTTTAATCCACAGCTTGCCTATCAAACATTGTTTTACATTTTGAACATCCAGTTCTTCGGTAGAAACTTTCTCACGTTTCCTCCAAATCCACTTGTCGAATTTTAAGCTCACTGCATACAACATTTTTGCAAGACTCAAGAGTATTTTCCCAATGTTTGAAGATCGAGAAGAACCAGTTACAAAAGATATTAGTTTCAACACATCAGAAAATGTGTACAACTTCGATAATCAACTTGCTCCAACTATTTGTTCACAATAAGAGACTATTTTGAATGTGAAAACTTAATGAAAGAAGCTGGGTCCGAGTTGCGGTTTACACACGTACACAAGTCATGTTGTGTACACAACTTCTCCTCAAGGAGAAAATAATTTACACAAAAACTTGCACATACGTTAACGTTGCACCATAGTTGAGATTACAGATGAAAACAGTGTCCATTTCTCCTGTGCTTTCATTGTGGGATGTAACATAATGTTATACTATGAGGATATAGAAAGCATTTTTTGAGTAGATGGAGTTTGTTAGTCCTGCTATGACAGATGTTACCTTCCTTTCGGAAGGAAGTGGTTGTCCATTCTTCCTAGCCAGAGGCTAATGCTTAATCGCTCAATGGCTCAGATGTTGGCGTGAAAGTCGAATTTGCAGAGGGAGGAAAAACTAGAGTACAGTACCTGGGTGGGAGGTGCCACTGATGACTGCTACGCCAACCGAACTCCCCCACCTCCCCCCTAGATTCAATTATCATAGCTATAGATCGTGGAATTACATTCTTATCCCTTAATGCAAGCTTTTAGCTTTGTCCGTGTCATGCTGAATCGAGGCGCAGTGCAGCTTTACGACATGGTGTTCACTCACCCACAACTCCTCCTGTACATAGCTTCTGTACATGTGGACTTACACAAAGGGATCCTCTTATTGTTCCCGGATGAAGAAGATCAAGATTCCGCAAAAAAATACTCAACATTGCACAAGGCTTTCATGATATGGAGGCATAAGTAGTGCTTAATGAAGAGGTTACATAACTGTTTGAAGTATCTTATGGACTATGCCAAGGATGTGCTCTGATTATCCTCTTCTGGTTCGTCCTCCATCATGCTTGCAAAACCATCTAAGAATTTGGCATAGACATCATGTGCAAGCCCTGCAGGCTTGATGGCAGACTCTTTAACCTACAGAAGCTCAAAGCAAAGTCGATGATGACTACAAGACTGGACGTCTTCTGTTAGGGCGATGACGTTTCAGATTTTGCTACAAACACGTCCGAGTGTCTACGAAAGAGTTTCGTGGCCCTAAATAGATATCAGAACAACATAACTGGGATGCTGCTGAAAATATACAGCCAAACAGTCAGGATTTCTCAATTAGGTGATCCAATCTCCAACTATTACGATTGATATCTCAGAGATTATTCATGCCTCAGATCTTTACATAACTTGAAGGAAACGTGTCAGAAAACTAACGTCTCGACTCGGAAATCCAGAGACGGATCAGTGAAGGAGCAATTGAATTCAGCGCACTCCAGCTCTCACAGTGAAGGCCTTTATACTCTTTCAACCAAGCTGACAGTTTACAGAACTATAGCTCTATAGATACGAAACATGACCAACATTTGCTCATAACATCCGCCGTCTGGAAGTCACTTCAACGAATAATAAATGTAAAGTCGTGGCACCATGTTAGCAATGCCAAGATCTTGTCCTCAGCAGACTCTCCTACTACTGTGACCACGATTTGTAACAACAGCCTTTGGATTGGCGAGTATCACGGAGTGATGACTCCAGAATACATAAAAAATTGCTCTTTCAGGTTGAGTTGGCACTTGGAGAGCGGAACGGAGGGCGCTCCTCGTAAACGATAAGAAGGGCTAGACGAAAGAAGCCCTGTGATTTGGAACCCCGTGGATTGCTTTGCAAGACAAGCTGCAAAAATTGCACAACAGAGTGGCCCAAGATTATGACGTTAATGCTGGCCAATCGCTTGAAAAACATCTTGATCATCAGCAAAACATACACAAAGCCACCATGGGTTACCTGCGGACTATTTACTGAACGAAATACAAGCTTCAATTTGAGGGACTCCGAGAACAAACTTAATGTTTGTGCCACACATATTATCTCAAATGATAGTTTCAGTTATAGTGGGATCGGCTGCCTTTTAAGTCTAGGTGCGCGGAATCTCTTAGATCGTTCCAATAAAGTAAAGTTCTATGAGCCACGGCATTCACGGAAAGCAGCTTTCTGCTGACCACAGGCCTGCATCCTAGCTGCAACTACCGTTTTAGATTTTGTCGTGTTGTGCGGATGTTCGTTTTTCGGGTTAACTTCGGCATGTTCTTCGTATACTGTTCCCTGCCAATCATAGGTCGGGTTAACTTGGGCATGTTCTTCGTATACTGTTCGGAGCCAATCATAGGTCGACATTTTCTTTTCTGCAGCGACTAGGCTCCCCAGTTAGAAAATCACGTGCATTTTACTATTGTAAAAACGTTTTTACCACGATGGAAGTGCATGGGTTTTTAAATTTCATGGGTTTCGCTAAAGAAAGTTTTTACTAAGAAAACCTAAACTTTGCAAATGAATCCAGACGAAAGCAGAGAGCGAAGTTGTGGAAAACCAAAATACTTAAAAAGTCCTGTTGCAAATCAGATTCGATGTATCCATCTGCGATTTATATAAAACCCATATTTCTGACAGTTTATGGTAGGTGCATGCCAAATACTGCAAATCCAGTGGTCAATTCGAATGAGCAAAACATTTTAAAGAGGCATAAACACTAATCAAACCGAAAAACTAAGCCACCAGCAGCAACAAGTAGTTTATAGTTATAGCTGAGTAGAATTGGTTTTCATCTTTTTGTAAGAAACTGACGAATTACCCGTGAATAAATAAATGTTCATTCATGCTATCTTTGATATTATACTCTTGACACATGGCATTAAACCGCACAAGGCGTGCAATGTGCACGCAAGACCTGAAAAGGCTAAGGGTCTTTAACGGCCAACGTCTCATATGAAGATAACAAGAATCAATCACTCAGATACCTTAACTTTTATTAATAAATTATTAATATTCTGAAATTTTTTATGTTATGTTACTAAAATGAGTTGTTAGTCAATAAAGCAATCATTGAACAACGTTTAGTTAATGATCATCCTTTTCCTATTAAGAAGTAATTATTATAAGAATGATTAATATATGTATTAATCAAAACAAGATTTGATTAAGATATAGATAACAATAAATTTTTATAAAACACATAAAAAAAAACTGAATTCTTTCAGAAGTATAGTTCTAACAACAACAAAATTCAAAGTTATCAAGTTAAATACGTTTGTAAATAACACAGTTTCATCTTCAAGGATGGTTAGCCAATGGATAAGGTGCCAGTCTAACACGCGGGAGGCTGGGGTTCGATTCCCGGCTGGACCAACACTCAGGGTCTTAAAATAATTGAGGAGAAAGTGCTGCCTTTGCTCTAACATC